>CM035423.1:47329747-47519747 GCA_020310875.1 Ceratopteris richardii
ATAATTTCATACACACACAAACACACACTATTATGATAAATAATTAAAGCATAATATAAAATATATTAACTAAATGTATAAGATAAACCATATATTAATTAACTATAATCATATATTTGCTAAATCAAATGTTCACACACATCATTTTTATGTTAATGATATCACACACATACACACCTATAAATACATATACACACTAAAACCATCACAAAAATTCACATATTACCCTTATACTTAATGAAATACTCATATATTTTGCTAGACATATAGGTTTATACCCATACCCCCACGTACAAATGGATACTATACACATGATCACACAACTACATAGGCTTTTTGGGTAAAACCTTATACACATATGCACAGGTATGGTTCATATGATGTGGTCTGATCAGTCTATGTCTTCATAAATTTGTTGCTTGCAAGTACTAGAGAGATTAGTCAAATGAGAGAAACTTATCAAAGATATTTTAGAGAGATTAAAGTTAACCAATGTGAAAACAAGAATTTTTTGTTTTTCTTGAATGTCAAATGGAAGGATGAAATTATTCCGACATCTGTCCCCACCAAACCTACACATCGTCCTGATGGGCCAACCTGTAGATCGTGGGAAGCAACATCTTGACGGCTATCCTGAAATCCAGTCATATAGCAGTATCAAATTCTTTTATAAATAATTTTCAAATATATCAAATCAAACGTATCAAATTTTCATGCAAAAATGCTCATGAGATTTAGTTAATTTCAATACGTTATTTAGAACATATCAAATCATGAAGTTAAGCTATCAACCATTTTGGTCAACAAATCATCAATTTAAGTTCCATTCATAAATTTTGTAAAGATCATTATGAAAAAAAATTCATCCTCATTCATTCAAAATCAAGTTTCTTCATATATAGGTACTCACATATAAGCAATCAAACATGTCAAAGAAATCAACTAGATCTACTCATACAAACATCTACCTTGTTTGCCTAATTTCTAAGCACTAGAAGTGTTTGCCACAACTAGCTTTTCTTCATCTTCAGCTTCATACAAGTGTGATTTGTAATCTTTATGTAGGTGATACTCATAAATACCTCTTTGGGGTGAAAGAAGGTATAAACTTCCATTGATTATTTTACTTTTAATTTTTACATTCGCAACTATTTTTGTTTTGAAGGGGAAAGCTTTAACCACTTATCTAGAGCTAAGGATCTAGATGCATATAGGAGAAAGACATAGGATCTCATAGACAAGAATCATGCAGCTATATGCTCATACATATATATAATTACTTTCATCATTTGAAATGAACTACAAAATGCTTTTGCTCATATCAAATCCCTACATAATTCATATATTAGAAACATAAATCTATTTTTGTATTCCTACTTTGGCTAAATAGATCACTTCAAAATTTGATAGTCCAAATTCGAGATCATATGATTATATTTTGGCATGAATGCAAATAATATGCATAGATTAAAATAAAACATAAAAATTTGGATAATAGATAAATACAACCTGGAAGTTAGCTTGATATTCAATCATCTCTTTCTTCTTCATCTTCATCATCCCAGACGTCTTCATTTAACTCATAATCATTACTTGACCTTCTTTAGAATAGCTTGATGCTTTTACCTGCAATCACATTTCTAAAAGGAATTTCATCTAATTTTGAATAGTTTTCATTTGTTTTCCTAAATGTTTCTTGTAAATTTTTCTTTCTTTAACAAGATGCAAACTGCTGGTAGGAGTACAAGCTAAAAAAATTTTCAAACTTGTATACATCATCAGGCAAGACATCAAACCATTGTCCACTATTGTCTTGCTCAATAGTCGAATCTAATAGAAATTTTGATCATAATAGGCCCCAAATTCTCTTACAGGTAGTGAATCTTCACACACATGATTGTATGAGTCAATGGGATTTCTTCATAGATTTTTCCTATTTCTTGAATGATTAGGACACACAATCATTACTTGCAAAGCCATCCTAGATTTAGAACAAATTCTTGCATATG
Source organism: Ceratopteris richardii (assembly GCA_020310875.1). Lineage (NCBI taxonomy): Eukaryota > Viridiplantae > Streptophyta > Polypodiopsida > Polypodiales > Pteridaceae > Ceratopteris > Ceratopteris richardii. Next base: position 47,331,757 of record CM035423.1, read on the forward strand.
TCAACCCATCATTCATAGCTTTTGTTTCCATTCTCATTTCTGCTATAAATGGTTGCCTGAGAATTACTTAATAAGAACAATTATCTTGAACAAAGAAATGAAATGATTCTCAAACACTTTCTATCATAATAGGCATATGTGCACACACACACCTAGTAGGATCCCTGATCTAGTATCGGCTATTCTGATTCTCCAGCCATGTTCTTTATCACTAGGCCATCTAAATTTATCAAAGGATTTCTTTGAGATTACGTTTATCTCTGAGCCTGAGTCAATGAGGGCTAGAGCTAAATAGGAATCTTTCTTATCACCAATCTGACTTTCTACCTTTGGAGTTCCTCATGTCTAGATGGACGTACTAAATTGACTTTCACCTTTCATCATTTCATCGTCAAGTCGTACTGGAACTAAGAAATTCCTATTTACACTTTTAGTCGTAAAATTCTCTTCCTCATTACGGTCGCTATCACTAAATGTCATAGCATCATTCATTGCTAAGGTTTCCTCTGCCACATCTTGCATATCCTCATCTTGTGACAATGGAAATCATCTTCTTCTGATAAGTGTAATAAAGCTATCCTTGAACTCGGGTTTTGCGATAAAAAACACTTGTTCAAGGGGCATAGTGATGTTAGACGGCCGCCGAACAAAGGACAATTGTACTTAGACAGAGGTTTTTAATGTAGAAAGAACCCTTCTGAAAGTACGCGGTAAAGAAAGATTCACGTAAAGCCTTGTAACAAAACTCTATTTAAAGCAATGAAAAGGGACGAGAGGGCATCAGAGAGAGTCCCCATTTTTTTGGGAAGTTGCGAGTATATTGTGAGAGTTCCCGTTTTTTGGGGTTACTTCTTCTACTGTGTGTAAACGAGTAGAGTGTCTTGGTTCTGTCCTGTTCTGTGTGCCTTCTCTGTGTAATCATTTGACTGCGTATGTGTGATACACTGTGGTGTTACGAGTCGGTACTACGATTGTGAGATTCTGTTCGGTAACGAGTTGAGGTGTCTTGATTATGCGTAAGGTGTTAGAGTGTTGTCTATTTGCTATTCCTGCGATGGGATAAGTAAGTGTGAAGGATGGACATGAGTTGGTATGATTCTCTGTAAGTGACTGAGTTGGTATCGTAGTCTGTGTTCAAGGTAATGCCGTTAATATCTGAGTACGCGTAGAATGGTAACACGGTTGCGATGCGTCTTACGATATTACGGATTGAAAGGTAGGCACCCGGTAAGTCTGTGAACTGATAAGAAGAATTGTGTGTTAAGTTACTAAAAGTGTTGGACTGCAATCTCGGACTACTGCTCAACTACTATGGAAGAACAGCCTGAGAACTCTGAGTCCAGTACGTTGGTCTAATTGAAGTGGTTCAGGAGCAAAGACTGAGCTAAGACGGAAAGGCCACAACTACGGTTGAGTGAGAAGTTGGGAAAATAGTACAGGGCCTCTGTCTAACAGACCCCTACCACTCCCAAGGACCCACATGGCTCGAGTCAGTTTATTTTCTGCGGTAAGATTGAATACAGAGAAAAAAGGAGAGACTCGGAAATATCTGGTACGCAGGTGTGGAACCAGATTCTGGAGTCTCCGAAGGGTTGTTGTGTTGAATTAGTAATTAACGTCCGCGGTAGGCAATTAACAGTTACGTTAATAGTAAACGACGAAGATAACCTTTAACATTTGGTGCCGTCTGTGGGAAAGTGGCATCCGAGTGCCAGTTCTCTGACCCGTTGTATGTGGAAAGTGGCAACTGATTACCAGTCTCTGCGGTAAAGTAGCATTTGATTACGAGTCACTTGTGAGACAGTGGCATTAAAGTGCTAACGGTTTGTAAGAAGCAAACACCCAGCAACATTTTGCTTCACTGACAGTAGCAACAGATCCAGATTGTTGCGAACTGTTCAGATAGTATCACTGGGCAATGATACATGCCGGTCACTCGATCGGGCGAAACATATCCTAAGAATCGTCAGACTGAAGCACGAAAATCACAAAAGATAGCCTCGGAAGAAGTAGGCATAACTAGATCTGACCAAGTGGTCAAGAAAAGTGGAAACGTTACAACTGATTCCGGTCATATTCCGGTAAAACGGTCAACGCCTTTGAGACATTCTGATGCTACTTCGACCCAGCATATCGAAGATATAGCAAGTCCAGACTCTATCAAAACGCCGTTGGAACCTAGTTTAACAATATCAGATAAAGATTTAGAGTTATCCACGGTCAGAAATACGTTAGAAAAATCCGGTAAAAGTAGTAAAACAGGGCATTCTGGCCCAATTTCGGTTCATTCCGGTGAGATTCCGGTAATAGAATCACCGATCGCTAGCAAAGGTTTAGCCTTTTTTGCGGAATCATCAACTCGACCTTCGTGTTTGGAAGAAAGATTTTGAATATTAGACATCCAGAAGGAAGGAAAGCTGTTCGAAACAGAAATCCGAAGCATCTTAAGTCGACACAGTACACCGGAAAACGCACCATCCGGCGATACAAGTCCCGATAGTTCACCCGATCAATCCCGAGATATAGAAGGAAACCCTGAACCCTTCACAATGAGCGGGCAACACCAACAACAACACCATCAACAACAACAGCTAGGACCTCCAAGGCCACCCCCAACAGGAGTAACCTACGCGAAATTCGGTGGATTCCCAGGAGACGACCCAGACGCGCACGTACGAACGTTCGAGATAAGTTATGCAGTTCTTAACCACCCACCAGATCAGGCGTATAAGGCCATTGTTTTTCAATCGACACTGATCAATGAAGCGGCGAGATGGCTCACGGAATATGATATCAATCATTTCGGTACTTACGATGCAGTACGAGACGCCTTCTTACAGCGATTCAGACTGAAGAAGAATCCCGCTGAAATCTTTGAGTATCTACAGAACAACAGACAGAAGGTAAATCAGACCGTCCAGGAGTACGCTACCCTCTTTAGAACACATTTACGGCAGATACCACAGGCTCACGCTAATCTACCTGACGATGTCATCTCTCAATGGTTTATCAATGGATTAACCCCACAACTAAAGCAGATCATGATCATAAGATGTGTCGGAGCTATGACCTTGGATGCCGTCATTACAATGGCTCTACAGCTAGAATCCAAGGTTGGTGGATTTTCGGAAGACTTGGAATGGTTAAAAACAAACAAAAATATGGCTGAAGATATCACCAGGCAAGTGTCATGGACGAAGGAAACCATCCTGAACCTAAGATTCCATGTGAACCCTGTATCTCATGATTGGTTCAGAATTAGGAGAAACCAATGCTTCCATTGCGTCCGGAATGTGCCAAAACCCCAAGATCGACTGTCTATTCGCTGAATTCTGACATTGGGAGGTCTTGTTACAAATCGATGACATCATGATGACATCATCAGTTCGCAACCGCCTTGGGAACCGCCCTTGAAAACCTATATAAGGAGGGGTTGGCCACATTCATAATCAGTCTTGCCAATGCCAGTCTTGGGAGCTCAAGGAGTCGTGACCTCCAAGTAAGTACGTTCAAGTTCTAGTCTTGTTTCTAGCTCTAGTCTTGTCTAGTCTTGTATTGTGGACATCCTTTCTTGTCCTATTGTAATCTCGTAGTACGAGATCCTTTCTAGTTATTTCTTGTATCCAGTTCATATCCCTGAGGGGATTTCTTGTAATCGAGATATCTTGTTTCCTACCTACGATCCCGGGTTGTGGGATCTCCTGTATCATCTCTAGTCGAGTTTTCCATACCTATTGGTCCTGGGCTGTGGGACATCTTGTATCGATCGTATATTCTTGTATCATTTTCCCTTCGTGGGTGTTCTTGTAATCAGAACTGTGTTTCCGAAATCTTGTCTTGTGTAGTCAGAGAGCACAATCTAGTGCTCCCCTGACATTTTGGCAAGACTATCTTCTATCCAAGACCAGACATCATGGAGAACGCTTATGAACAGATCGTAGCATCACTTCAGAGTCTCCAACAACAAGTCGAAGACCTAAGTCGTCGACAGACACAAGTCGAGATGGGACATCCAGTGCATGTAGGTACACTCCTCCAAGAATTACAAGAACGAATCGGGAGTCTTCAAGCGAATCAAGGGAGTATTCAAGTGAACCAACGGCCCAGTACATCATTTGTGAAGGAACCCAGGATTTGCATGCCAGAAAAGTTCAATGGTGATCGTACAAAGTTTCGAGAATTCTTGCAACAAGTCAAATTGTACATTCGCATGCAGCCTGATAGATACCCTGATGATGCATCCAAGGTCGGTTTTATTGGAACCTTGCTCTATGGTCAAGCTTTATCATGGTTCGCCCCAATCTTGGAGAAGGATATGGCCGTACTTCATAACTATGAGGCATTTCTTGGAGAGCTTGTCGCCACATTTGGAGATGCAGACACGAGTCGAGTGGCAGAAACAAAACTTCGAAAGCTACGTCAAGGTAACCGCCCTGCCTCTACCTATGCATCAGAATTTAGGCAGTTGATATGTGACCTCACTTGGCATGAAGATTATTTCATTAGCCAATTTAGATGGGGCTTAAGGGATGACGTGAAGGACCTTCTACTCACGATGCCAGAGGTGAAGACATTGAATGAATACATCAACCAAGCCATTCAATGTGATAACCGCCTTTTTGAAAGGAAACAAGAAAAACAAGTAGAAGGAAGACCTCGCCAATGGAAACCTTTCCAGCCTACTCCTAGAGATGACACTATGCCCGAACCTATGCAGATAGATGTAACTAGGTTCCAGCCTCTAACACCACAAGAGAAACAAAGAAGGAGGGATAACAAATTATGTCTATATTGTGGAAACCCTGGCCACATTGCAGTTAATTGTCCCAACAAGAGAACAAACTCCAAAGTCGCAGCCACCCTTGTAGAGCAGGGAAACGAGGAAGTCCAGTTGTAAAAGAGACCATACAGCCGGACCATGATATACGAAAGGGTCTCATAATTCCATCCACACCCGTAGAAACATGTCTTGCCCCTGTCAAGTTAATCCTGTCTAAGAAGACCCTTTCCCTCATAGCTCTAGTAGATTCAGGAGCGTCCTCATGTTTCATTGATGAAGGACTCGTTAAGAAACATGGAATTCCAGTACTTCGAAAGAACAGACCAGTAGTAGCCGAAGTAGTAGATGGACGGCCTCTAGCATCGGGGAATATAACCATGGAAACCATACCACTAAGAGTACACCTTGGTGACCATGATTCACACATATGTTTCAATGTAATATCGAGTCCAGCAAATATGGTTATCATCGGAATGCCGTGGTTAAAGAAACATAATCCAGAAATTAATTGGGAAAAGAATAAAATCACCCGTCGAGATATCCAGAAGAACCCAACATATGTTGGAGCTAAAGCCTTCATACATGCAGTAAGGAAGGAACCTACATATATGATCTATGCCATACCAGCTCAAGAATCCAAGAAAGATGATCCAGTACAGCTACCCAATCAGTACAACGGCTTTGAAGATGTTTTTGAAAAGAAGAATGCAGATATCCTTCCAGAGCATAGACCTTATGATTGTCCCATAGATCTTCAAGAGGGAACACAACCACCCTTTGGACCAATCTACAGACTATCTCCAGAGGAACTTACAGAACTACGCAAGAACATTGATGAGAATCTAGCAAAGGGGTTTATCAAACACTCGAAGTCCCCAGCAGGAGCTCCTATTCTATTTGTAAAGAAGAAGGATGGGACTCTCCGGATGTGTGTAGATTATCGTGGATTGAACAAAGTCACTATAAAAAACAGATACCCTCTACCACTCATATCAGAGCTCTTGGAACGCCTTGGAAAAGCAAAATTCTTCACGAAAATTGATCTTCGAGGAGCTTACAACCTTGTCAGGATCAGAGAAGGAGACGAATGGAAGACAGCATTTCGAACAAGGTATGGGCATTTTGAATATGTAGTTATGCCCTTCGGTCTTACAAATGCTCCAGCTGTCTTCCAACATATGATGAATGATATTTTTCGAGAATATTTAGATGATTTTGTTGTAATATACCTTGATGATATCTTGATATTCTCCAAAAATCTAGAGGATCATGAAGATCATGTAAAGATAGTCCTAGAGAAACTAAGAGAAAAAGGATTGTATGCGAAATTGGAGAAGTGTTCTTTTCATAAGACAGAAGTGGAATTTTTAGGGTACATAGTATCAGTTAAAGGAATTTTTATGGACCCTAAGAAGATTGAGACAATCCTTGATTGGCAACCACCTTCATGTGTTCGAGATGTACAATGTTTTTTGGGGTTTGCCAATTTCTATAGGATATTCATCAGAGATTACTCCAAGATAGTGACACCTCTTACCAAGCTTACAGGGAACTCCAAATTCTCATGGACCGAAGAAGCAGAGAAGGCCTTTCAGACCTTGAAATCAGCATTCACTACTGCTCCAATCCTAGTTCATCCTGATTCTAGTAAGCCCTTCTTCCTTGAGACAGATGCATCGGACTTTGCTCTAGGGGCCATTCTTTCCCAATATGGAGATGATGGACAACTACATCCAGTTGCATATCATTCAAGGAAGTTTTCCCCTCCAGAAATTAATTATGAAATTCATGATAAAGAACTCCTTGCCATAGTAGACGCGTTTGATACCTGGCGTCACCATCTAGAAGGAGCAGCTCATAAAGTCATTGTATATTCAGATCACAAGAACCTAGAGTATTTTATGACCACCCGGATCCTCAATAGAAGGCAATCTCGATGGAGTAACTTTTTATCCAGATTCGACTTTGTCATCACATACCGTCCAGGACGTCATCAATGTCAGTCAGATGCCCTATCCAGAAGATCTTACCTTGCACCAAAGAAGGGTGAAGAGGCCTTTGATCAACAAGAGAGTGTATTACTCAAGCTTGAACATCTCCAGTTAGCAGCTATCTCTTCAACCCATCCTGAAGATTCAGCCTTGAATCATTTGATTCGTGAGAATCTACCGCAAGATGAATTATTCTGTAATGTTAAGCAAAAAACTCAAGAAGGAAAAGTCCAAGAAGTAAATGAATTCCAGGAAAAGGACGGGTTACTATTCTATCAGAACCTATTGTATGTCCCTCAAGGAAAGCCCAGGATCCAAGTACTTCAAAAACGTCATGACAACCTTGCAGCAGGACATTTTGGAGTAAATAAAACCATAGAACTCATATCCAGGGATTTTTGGTGGCCTCAAATGTGGAAGGAAGTCAAAGAATATATCCGAACCTGTGACACTTGCAATAGATCTAAGGTACCACGACATAAGCCTCATGGCCTCCTGTGACCCTTACCTATTCCAGAAAGGCCATGGGCTTCATTATCTATGGATTTCATCACAGATCTACCAAAGTCAGATAAGTATGATGCCATTCTTGTTATTGTGGATAGATTCACAAAGATGGCACACTTCATTCCAACCACAAAGGCAATCACAGGTGCAGGCACTGCTAGACTCTTTCTCAGATACATCTTTAGGCTTCATGGATTGCCTCATGATATTGTCAGTGATCGAGGTCCTCAGTTCATATCTAGCTTTTGGAACAGTCTTTGCAAGCTCCTTGGTGTTCAAGTTAAACTATCTACAGCAAATCATCCACAGACTGATGGACAAACAGAACGGGTGAATCAAGTCCTAGAGCAATATCTCCGTTGCACTAGCAACTATCACCAAAATGATTGGTTTGAGTTGTTACCCTTTGCAGAGTTTGCCTATAACAATAGTGTTCATGCATCTACTAAGCAAACTCCCTTCTTTGCAAACTATGGACAACATCCAAGGATGGATATACAACTCTCAAATCATGTTAAGAACCCAGCTGCTAGAGACAAGGCCCAGTACCTGATGGACATTCACAAAGAACTGAAGGAAGAGATCCATAAAGCTCAACAACAATATAAGTACTATGCAGATCAACATCGTGTCCAGAATCCATCGTATCAAATTGGGGATAAAGTATGGTTACTCCGAAACAATTTACAAACTTCAAGGCCTTGTGCAAAGTTAGATCATCAAAAGTTTGGTCCATTTACCATCTTGGCCAAGATTAATCCAGTCACCTTCAAACTCCAGTTACCGAGTACCATGAGAATACATCCAGTTTTCCATGTATCCATGTTGGAACCATATCAGATTTCACCATTGAGGGGGGAGAGACCTAGTCCTTCACCACCTATCGAGATTCATGATCATGAAGAATTTGAAGTCGAGCATGTCCTAGATTCCAGAATATCCCGGGGAAGATTGGAATACCTTATTCATTGGAGAGGGTATGACATCAGTGATCGTACTTGGGAACCTGCAGAAAACCTTCAGAGAGCACCAATCAAGGTTCGAGAATTCCATAAGAGAAATCCAACGAAGCCGAGACCAGATAACATGACCGCTCCTCGTGGAACTCGTCGCTTGAGGGGGAGGTGATGTCATGGACGAAGGAAACCATCCTGAACCTAAGATTCCATGTGAACCCTGTATCTCATGATTGGTTCAGAATTAGGAGAAACCAATGCTTCCATTGCGTCCGGAATGTGCCAAAACCCCAAGATCGACTGTCTATTCGCTGAATTCTGACATTGGGAGGTCTTGTTACAAATCGATGACATCATGATGACATCATCAGTTCGCAACCGCCTTGGGAACCGCCCTTGAAAACCTATATAAGGAGGGGTTGGCCACATTCATAATCAGTCTTGCCAATGCCAGTCTTGGGAGCTCAAGGAGTCGTGACCTCCAAGTAAGTACGTTCAAGTTCTAGTCTTGTTTCTAGCTCTAGTCTTGTCTAGTCTTGTATTGTGGACATCCTTTCTTGTCCTATTGTAATCTCGTAGTACGAGATCCTTTCTAGTTATTTCTTGTATCCAGTTCATATCCCTGAGGGGATTTCTTGTAATCGAGATATCTTGTTTCCTACCTACGATCCCGGGTTGTGGGATCTCCTGTATCATCTCTAGTCGAGTTTTCCATACCTATTGGTCCCGGGCTGTGGGACATCTTGTATCGATCGTATATTCTTGTATCATTTTCCCTTCGTGGGTGTTCTTGTAATCAGAACTGTGTTTCCGAAATCTTGTCTTGTGTAGTCAGAGAGCACAATCTAGTGCTCCCCTGACAGCAAGTATATTGCACCACATGCAAAAATTCGGGGCATACAAGTGCCAACTGTGCACTGAACCAAGTGTTTTGCGCTACCTGCAACACTACCGGACACACCACCGGAAACTGTATCTACAACGCTAGAATATAGGGGACAACAACCGTCAATGCAGTCATCCAAGAACATGGCCAACCAGTAAATCGCTATGTGCCTCCGCAACAGAGAAACAATCAACAACAAGGATATCGGAACTATCGAGGACAGAGAAACAACACTTATAATGCCAACCGATGGCAGAATGGACCACCACCGGAAAAACCTGAGTTACCACCTCCACGATGTCATTTTTGTGGCGAATTCGGCCACATTAGAAGGTTTTGTAAAGACGCAATAGAGTATGATCAAAGAAGGAAGGAACGCCAGAATCCAATGGCCAACATGGTAACAATTACACCGATTGAGACACAGACTGCTACAGTCCAGACCCGTTCCGGTAAACAACTTCAGTCGGCAGCAGAAATCTTTGAACCAGGGATACAAGAACAACGAAGGATGTATAACAAAGCTAGTCACTGGACCACAACAGAACCACCAGTGTTCCCCGAACCTATTCCGGTGACTCAGGCTTCCTCATCAAAGGACGATACAACACAAAAGGATGCATCAGTAGGGCCATCATCATCAGCAGAAACAACAGCAGACACTCCTGCCTCAGTAGAGACTGCAAGACCAAAAGAACAAGACAATCAAGCTCAACAGGCCTAGGAAATTTTGTCCAAGGCATCCATCACGCTACCTCTAGGCCAACTTCTGGCCTTAGTGCCTGGGATCCGACAACAGTTTCAGCAACAATTCAGTCCAGTACCTTCGTGCATTCCTACGACAGCCGCAGTTCAACCGGAACCTGATGCTGCGATTGACCACGCAGTGCCCTTGATCACAGTATGGTATAAGAACCAGAAGATCACGCAAGTATTGATTGATGGAGGCTCAGGCGTAAACATTGCAACCGCAGCCTTATGCAAAAAGCTAGGCTGGACCGAAATTGAACCAGTGCAATTCTTTGTTCGAATGGCGGATCAATCGAGAGTCCATCCTGTAGGACTTGTGCGGAATGTACCAATCACTCTACAAGGTACAACTTTCAAGATGACTTTTGTCATACTAGATCTACCCGAATCCACTTTGGATTACAATCTTCTTTTCGGCCGACCTTGGCTGAAGCATGCGAAGGTGATACAGGACTGGTCTGCACAAGAGCTTACATTCAAGGATGCCCATCGTAAATATGTGGTGAAACTAGATGCTATGCAATCTTGCGAACCTCACGCCCGACCGTACTTTGCTGAACCAGTTCATATGTTAGATGGACTGTCAGATGATGAAGAAGAGCAATTTCTGAAGAGTAATGCCGATTTAATGACTCTAGGAACTGTTGACCTACAATCCGTCATAGATAACTGGAACACGTCAATATGTACAGTAGTAGCTGTCACCGGAAATTCGGTCCAGGAAGATACTTCCTCAACCCATGACGACGAATTACAACCACTGTTCAAGCCAACAGATGATACAGCGAAACCTCAACAATTTTATGTTCCAGAAGACCAGCTGATCACGTACAATCTAGGAGATAGAGATCACCCACGACCTGTGAAGATAAGGCAGAACTTACCGGAAACATTTAAGGAGGATTTGATTAAACTTCTTCGCGAATTTGCAAACGTCTTTGCATGGGATTACAAAGACATGAAAGGATTAGATCCGCGCATCTATCAACACAGGGTCATGTTGAAACCGGAAGTGAAACCGAAAAGACAACCCAGCTACAGAATGAACCCCCATTATGCATCACAAGTAAAAGCCGAACTTGATAGACTACTAAAAGTCGGATTCATTGTACCAGTAGAACACGCTGAATGGATCTCGCCCATAGTGATCGTGCCAAAGAAAAACAAGCAGTTACGAATCTGTGTGGATTACCAGAAATTAAACGCAACAACAGTACCAGATCCTTTCCCGATCCCTTTTTTGGATACCATGCTCGATAGAGTCGCAGGTCATGAAATGTATTCATTTTTAGATGGATATAGCGGGTACAACTAGGTTAGAATGGCTGAAGAAGATATACCAAAAACTGCCTTCATTACCAATTGGGGTGTTTTTGCCTGCACAGTAATGTGGTTCGGATTGAGAAATGCGCCAAGCACATTTCAAAGATGTATGCAGGAGATATTTTCTCCTTATCTCACTTCATTCATGCAAGTCTACCTCGACGACTTCTCAATCTTTGGGAAGATGATAGCCCATTTGTTTCATTTACGATGCTGTTTTCAGAAGTGTAGAGAATATAGACTCTGCCTTAATCCCAACAAATCCGTGTTTGCCGTTTCGTGTGGCAAACTACTTGGGCATATTGTATCTGCTCAAGGTATTCGAGTGGACCCAGATAAGATTTCAGCGATTTTAGAAGCCCCGATACCCACAACTCCGAAGGAAGTAATGCGTTTTATGGGACAAATACGGTGGCATGGCAGACACTTACGGTGGCTTGCTCACCTAGCAGTACCACTGAACAGACTAATCGCAAAGACTCCTAGACAGTTTGAATGGACTGAAGAAGGTCAAACTACATTTGATCGACTCAAATATCTCCTGACGCACGCTCCAATTTTACAACCACCGGACTGGGACAATCCGTTCCATGTGTTTGTCGACGCTTCAGATATTGCAATCGGCAGTATTCTGATGCAGCAAACATATAAATGGTTTCGCCCTGTTTATTACGCCAGTAGAAGACTTGCGCCTGCAGAAAAGAACTACTCCACCACGGAAAGAGAATGTCTAGGACTGATTTACTCAATCAAAAAGTTCAGACATTACCTACTAGGCCGAAAATTTACCTTTCATGTGGATCATGCTGCCCTTGTTTATCTAGTAAGACAACAGCACTTAGGAGGACGATTAGCACGATGGGTGCTACTATTACAGGAATTCGATTATGATATCATTCACCGACCCTGAAATGCACATGCCTTAGCAGATTTCTTATCACGCCTAGATTCCGGTGAAGCTCCGGTAGGGATAGATGACACGACTCCTGCGATTTATAATGCTGAACCACTACCTGTTGAGTCGCCCAACTTACAAACACCACCTACATACTATGATCAGATTCTAACTTTCCTCACCGAAGGTCGCTTTCCAGCCGAGACTACCAAGGCAGTTCGAAGAAAAATCGCAGTTTTTAGCCGCCGATTTTGGTTAGTTGCTAGAGAACTGTATTATACAGATCATACCGGAATCCTACTTTGCTGTATTCCACCACATGAAGTTAACACAGTTATCACTTTGACTCACTCAATTCCTTCCGGTGGCCATTTTGCAGCAGACTTAACTCACCGGAAAATTCTGCAAGGAGGACTGTGGTGGCCAACTATGTACAGAGATGTCTCACAGTTTGTTAAACAATGCGATGCTTGCCAAAGAACTGGTCAGCCTCTTCAACGGCATCTTTTTCCCCTGCAACCCATCTTGCCATTAGAACCTTTTCAGAAATGGGGTTTAGATTTTATCGGGCCAATTACACCTCCAGCAGTATCCAGTAACAATCGATACATACTAACTTGCACAGATTACGCAACTAGATGGGCAGAAGCTTGGGCTTTGCGGTCTGCTACAACAGTTACGGTAGCAAAATGTCTACTCACGGATGTCTTCCCACGATTTGGTTTACCACTGGAAATTTTCTCAGATCAAGGCACTCATTTTGTAAACAATTTAATGAAGGCTCTCACACAGTCCTTCCAAGTCACACATAAATTTAGCTCTCCTTATTATCCACGTGCCAATGGATTGGCTGAAAGTACAAACAAATCTCTGTTAAACATCCTCCGGAAATTGATCATGGAAGCACCGGAAAGATGGGATCAACTACTACCTGCGGTATTATGGGCATACCGAACCACATATAAAGTAACAACAGGCTTGACACCTTTCAAGCTAGCTTATGGCTTAGAAGCAATCGCTCCCATGGAAGTAGTCATCCCAAGTTTGCGGGTAGCAATCACTCAGAAGATGCTACCGGAATCTTCACTAACAGAACGATTGGACGCACTCAGAGAACTCGATGAGCACCGATGGCTCAGTTTTTTAACTATGCGTGAAGTTCAACTAAGGCAGGCTAAGACACACGATCGATATTTGAAGACGCCAATCTTTTCGATAGGACAGCTTGTACTCTTCTATAACGCAAAATCGGACAGAGCAGCAGGAAAATTCAAACTACGATGGTTCGGCCCTTTCAAGATCTCAGCACAAGTAGGTCCGGCAACTTTTCGGTTGACTACGTTGACCGAAATTCCACTTCCAAAAGTAATTAATGGATCGAAGTTGCGGCCGTATTATCCCACTACCAGTACGCCTTAATTATTCGGCAACGAGCCACGTTTTTGTAGAAATTTTTATGTTTTGCTTTTTAGCCGTCTTTTGTACAGATCTTTATGATACCAGCCGCCTCTCCCTACCGGTCACTCAGTACGCACGCCAGCATGCAAACCGTATCATTCCCACACCACACAATGATCCTCTCCTCCACACCGTGTTCTCCATATTTAAACCCCTGAGTTGCACCAAAAAACCGCTATTGTGTTTTCGTGATTGTGTATTCTGTGTTTTCTGTAAGTGTGCACTGTGAACGCCATGGAAGCTCTAGCCAACTACGCTTCTTTCCGCGAAGGCATCCCTACAGACGTAGGCGAATACCTGAGATGCAGAGGGTTGGCCAACTTCGCTGAGTTGCCGTGGCACTCAGTGGAAACCCATCCCTTCTCCGCACAGATCATTCAAGCCATTGCCCAAAGCTCCGCCACCGAACGACAGTGGGCCTTCCTTTCCCTCCCACACAGAACCGTCATCACCTTCCAAGCCTTCGCCGACGCCTACCGCCTCACCCCGCAAGGTCGCGAAAATGGCCCTACCATCACTGTAGCCCGTATGACCGAACTCTTTCCCCGTTCCTCATCAAACGAATACGCCATTCTATGTCGCCCCGAACCCGAGCGATCCGCCCTCCAGTTCCTTGTAGCCATCCTTAACCTGCAGAAACGAACTTATGGCATCTCTCGCCCCTTCTACTCCGCCTTAGATTTAGCTGCTCGCGAACCGGTAAATTTTGCCTCCTATTTCTTCCATCGAGTCCATAAAGAATGTGTAGCTATCGTAAAACAGCTCCAAAAGGGTTCTACCCCCCGCTCTCGCCTTCCACACATCATCTCCTTCCTCTTCCCAACCATCCTCGCCGCACAACCCCCACCCGCAGGCCCCACACTTCGACACGAAGAGTCCGCACAACCAATCGAGGACAGTGAAGAAGAAGACGAAGAAATTAATCAGCTCTTCCGTACCAAGCGAATTCGGATCAGCTCCTCGGAAAGTGAAGTCCAAGGATCCGCCGGAAAAGATAAGGAGACCAAGCCAGACGACCAAGAGGAAACGTACCACGACACCACTACACACATCGAAACATCGACGGAGCAACCAGACCAGCAGGATCAAGCCGAGACGGAACTAGTATCCACAGAAAAAGAATCGGAGCAGCACCAGGATGAACAGGAATCGGCCACCAAAGCCCTGGATCAACTCATCGACGCCATCAACCAGACAGAAACACTCGCCAAGGTAAACCCCTCAGACACCGTCCTCCCTACACCACCTCCTGCCAAACCCCTACCCCCACCGGAACCACCCCTCCCACCCACCGATGAACCCACAGCATCTTCCTCTTCCTCCCCTAACTACTCTCCACCAAACTCCCAGCAACTCCTCACCGACACATCCTCTCAACCTCGTCGTCCTCCACCACCACCGCCACAGAACGCATTCTCGAAACTTGCCGCCATGGGGCAGTACCTCATCCAGTTATCACACCAGCTACCGGCCCAATTTTCGGCAGCCACGGACCACCTGAAACTCGAATACCAGCACAAGGTAGACACCCTGGAAGCCGACATCGCCCCCCTCCAGGAAGAAATTGATGCCGTAAAGACCGAAAATCATCAACTCCGGGCACAGCTAGCAGAACTCGAAGCACGAGTTTCGACAGAACAGACGCTAGTACAACAACGAGATGCAGCCCTGGACCAGATAACTGCTAAAGACAAACTCATACACGATGCACATGAGGAAATTCGGACACTGAAGGCCGCCCTTCAAGAACAAGAAAATATCAACGTCTCTCTTGAAGAACTGATCGCAGACACGAAGCGTCAATTACAAGAAACCACCCAGACGATGCAGGAGCAACAGAAAGAAGCTGCCGAAGTTCAAGAACGATTACGGCGAGCCGAAGAATGTGCCGACGCGGTCAACAGCATTCTCAAAAAACAATTAATAAAGGAAGGCCAATACCAAAAGGATATTGAAAGGACGCGCAAAGAACGAGATTCACTGCACAAAAGTCTGGCATTCCAAAACCAACAGTTTGAACGCAACGACAACCAGATACGCAACCAGAAGGAGTGCATCAGAGAAATGGAGACCAAACTGGTGGAAATAACGACAGCCCGAGATGCGGCACTAGCCAACGACTTTTATCTCCAGGAGGCTTTTCTTCAAACCCAAGCCGAAATTTTGTTAAATCAAGCCATAGCCCTCAATGCAGTCAGAACCGACGCCCAATTATTAGAACCTACCACCATAGTACAAATGTTAGAAACCCTCAAAAAGAAAATTACCCGAACATTTAGGCTTGCCAGAAGTATGTACTTAGAAGGTATAGTATCCGAACCGTAGGTACTTGCGGGTACAAGTCCCGAGGACCCGATAATACTAAGTCCGAAAGTTAGTAGTAAAAGTCATGATTTTTTGTGCATAATACTTTCACACATGTAAAAGACGTTCCAAGTCCAGCACCAATCTCCAGAATGATGATTCTTGATTCTAGAATCTCGGTAAGCAGCCTGAAATGTCATATCAGAATGGAATACCATCATTCTAGCGACTGGCAGCTCAAGGTCTAGCACTTATAAATAGGAATACCCGGGAACGCACACTTACACCGAACCGTGTTGTGACTACAACCGATACTACATTACAGTGGCTTCGATCGAGCTGGCAAGCCACTAGGCTTGCGCTGTGTGACTTAGTGGGGAACAGGACTGAAAGACAACGCTCTTCATGGTGGCCGAAAAGGGTGATGAAGTAAGGTAGCGTCAAGGATGGTGCCGATGCAGACGAAAGCAAGACAGGGAGTGACGAAGTGCGAATACGACTTCGGGGAAGAAGTGATCATTTCTAGCAATTCGGAAGACGAAAGGCGAAACGAACAGGATAGTGACGAGGATTTGGTGAAGAATGTCAAAGCAGAGAATGTGAGTGCGGATGTCGATGACGAAGATCCCGCAAGAACCTCAATAAACATCACCAGAGGACCGGACTCCGACAGTTTGCTAAGTTACCCTGGAAACAGTGAACTTGTTCCGCCACTAGAACAAGTGCGATCAGAAAGGATTGGGGAGTTATTTCCTGGCATGGACCAACAGACACTATAAACGGATATCTCAGCCAGGTGGTGATAGGATACTGTATGGTTACATGACTTCTGCAGAAGACATGGATTCAACAGCACAGAGGGTACTTTGATTCCATACACGAAGCGCTTAAAGCACAAGATCAAGAAGGTGGGCCCAGGTAACAACGAAATCAAGAGTAGATTCTTATTATATGTATAAATCGACATGTTTTTTAGAAGGGCTTAGATGTTCAAAAAGCTATTTAAAGGAAGAGCTGCAGCTGAAGAATACGAGTATGTAAAGTATGAGTCTTTGAGGCAACTAGACCAGCTATACAAGTTTGAGGAAATTCTGGAGAAAGAGACAACCTATCACATACAGTGACACATTCGGGATTGCAAAGTATTTACTGAATCATCAACAGAATATGGACATTATGAGCGATTAGCCTGCATCTTTCTGATGCATAGCCCCAGGCAAAAGGATATCACCTACAATACTGCACTTGCGGGTTCGAGTCCACCGTGCGTGCCAGTGTTAGACGGCCGCCGAACAAAGGACAATTGTACTTAGACAGAGGTTTTTAATGTAGAAAGAACCCTTCTGAAAGTACGCGGTAAAGAAAGATTCGCGTAAAGCCTTGTAACAAAACTCTATTTAAAGCAATGAAAAGGGACGAGAGGGCATCAGAGAGAGTCCCCGTTTTTTTGGGAAGTTGCGAGTATATTGTGAGAGTTCCCGTTTTTTGGGGTTACTTCTTCTACTGTGTGTAAACGAGTAGAGTGTCTTGGTTCTGTCCTGTTCTGTGTGCCTTCTCTGTGTAATCATTTGACTGCGTATGTGTGATACACTGTGGTGTTACGAGTCGGTACTACGATTGTGAGATTCTGTTCGGTAACGAGTTGAGGTGTCTTGATTATGCGTAAGGTGTTAGAGTGTTGTCTATTTGCTATTCCTGCGATGGGATAAGTAAGTGTGAAGGATGGACATGAGTTGGTATGATTCTCTGTAAGTGACTGAGTTGGTATTGTAGTCTGTGTTCAAGGTAATGCCGTTAATATCTGAGTACGCGTAGAATGGTAACACGGTTGCGATGCGTCTTACGATATTACGGATTGAAAGGTAGGCACCCGGTAAGTCTATGAACTGATAAGAAGAATTGTGTGTTAAGTTAGTAAAAGTGTTGGACTGCAATCTCGGACTACTGCTCAACTACTATGGCAGAACAGCCTGAGAACTCTGAGTCCAGTACGTTGGTCTAATTGAAGTGGTTCAGGAGCAAAGACTGAGCTAAGACGGAAAGGCCACAACTACGGTTGAGTGAGAAGTTGGGAAAATAGTACAGGGCCTCTGTCTAATAGACCCCTACCACTCCCAAGGACCCACATGGCTCGAGTCAGTTTATTTTCTGCGGTAAGATTGAATACAGAGAAAAAAGGAGAGACTC
The DNA here is from genome assembly GCA_020310875.1 of Ceratopteris richardii. Lineage (NCBI taxonomy): Eukaryota > Viridiplantae > Streptophyta > Polypodiopsida > Polypodiales > Pteridaceae > Ceratopteris > Ceratopteris richardii. The sequence continues at coordinate 47,349,794 of CM035423.1, forward strand.
GGAAATATCTGGTACGCAGGTGTGGAACCAGATTCTGGAGTCTCCGAAGGGTTGTTGTGTTGAATTAGTAATTAACGTCCGCGGTAGGCAATTAACAGTTACGTTAATAGTAAACGACGAAGATAACCTTTAACAGTGACTTGGCCTTTTAGTAATATATCATTACAGATCTCTCTAGCATCATTCTTTTTCTCAAGCTCCGAGATCATAATTGCTCTTGGAGCTCTCCTTCCTTTCTTCTTCCCTTTTTTCTCACCTTGTTTTTTATCATCTTTTTGCTCATTTTTAATATTTTGACTTTGATTATTTTCACATACAGTTTTCTCCTTTTCTTCTTTAGTTGGGGTACTTTCTTGCACATGAGTAACCTCTTCTAATGGCCTCTTTCCTTCTTTGATTAGTCTTCTTTTTTCTTCCTCATACATATTTCCAACATCTTCAAAGTGTACTCATTTTTCATTATTAGTATTTCTGTTCTCATTTTCTCTAGTTTGTCTTCTTGCCCTTCTCCTATCTCCCTCTTCTACACCATCTTGCATGTCATCGCATCTTCATTTCTCCTCAACATTGGCAATGTGAGAATATACAGAGGCTTGGTCAACAAGAGATTGCCATGCACTTTTGCACATGATTTCGTCTCTAGCTCTCACTAGTGCCTCGATCGAATAGGGATTTTGGTTTGTAGTAGAAACAGAACCACCGTCGGGAGGGGAGCAAGGTAAATCTCTCTCTCTCTCTATACTCTCTCTTTGTCTTCTATTGTGTGGCATGCAAAGAGTAGCAGGCGAGCTCTCTCTCTCTCTACGTAGTGTGCAATAGTAGTCCGAAGTTCTCTAAGCCGTCTTGGGTCTCTATCACTCTCTACAGCCTCATACGCAGTAGCCATCATGGGGTTCTCTCTCTCTCTCTCTGTCTCTCTCTCTCTCTCTCTCTCTCTCTCTCTCTTCCTCTCTCCCTCTCTCTCCCCCTCGACATAGGGTTGTCGAAAGGACGAGGGGGAGAGAAAAAGTATTCTCTCACTCCCAACATACATATGCCATATCTTAGCATAACCATCAATTAGATGTGAAGCGGGGAACTCTTATATCTCTCTCTAAGCGATGACCTCTCTCTTGCATGAGAAATAGGGAAAGAAGAATAAAGTGACAATGAGAAAGAAAAATCCCTCCAAGAAATCATTAGGAAATAGAAGAGTGCACACACATATATACATATTGTGTGCACACGTTTATCTTTTCATCCACACCTCACTTTAACACACTCACATACACCATTCCTTTATCCTACTTTAATCACTTTAATTACACAATCCACATACACCTCACATTTAATTATCACTTTAATCCACTTTAACTGCATATCTCATTCACGCCACACTTTTAATCTACATTCACTCACACCATACCTTTATATTCACTTTAATTGCACAACGTATATGCACAACTTTTTAACACACACACACATACAACTCATTATTTTATTTTATTATTATTTTTATATTTCCTTTGTTCTTTATTTTAATAATTCTTTAATATATTTAATTTAAGTTCACATTAAGGTACAATTTACTTAAATACCTTAATAATTTCATATACACACACTATTATGATAAATAATTAAAGCATAATATACAATATATTAACTTAATGTATGAGATAAACTATATATTAATTAGCTCTAATCATATATTTTCTAAATCAAATGTTCACACACATCATTTGTATGCTAATGATCACACACATACACACCTACACATACATATACACACTGAAACCCTCACACACATTCACATAGTACCCTCATACTTAATGAAATACTCATATATTTAGCTAGACATATAGGTTTATACCTATACCCCCACACACAAATGGAAACCATATACACAATCACATAACTACATAGGCATTTAGGGTAAACCCTAATACACATATGCACAGGTAGGGTTCATATGATGTGGTCTGATCAGTCTATGTCTTCATAAATTTGTTGCCTACAAGTACTAGAGAGATTAGTCAAATGAGAGAAACTTATCAAAGATGTTTTAAAGAGATTAAAGTTAACCAATTAGAAAACAAATTTGTTTTAGTTTTCGTGAATGTCAAATAGAATGATGAAATCATTTTGACAATGAAAGAATAGGTCACTCATGGAGGTGGTGAGGTGTTTGGTCAAGAGTCAGGTTTTACCACATAGTTTCTGGCTAGAGGCTCTCATGTGTGCAACATATGTACTTAACATGTGTCCTAGTAAAGCATTGTAGTCTATCACTCCATATGAGGCTTGTCATGGTTGCAAGCCATTTGTTGCTCATCTGTGTGTTTTTGGCTGTTTGACATATGCATTAGTGATTGTATAATAATGAAGTAGATTTGATGATAAAGTAGTGAAACATATTTTTGTTGGGTATAGTTTTGAAAGCAAAGGCTATCGTCTATATCACCCATAGACTAAACGCATTTTGGTTAGCCATGATGTTGTTTTTGTGGAAGATGCTATTCAACCACTACTTTCATGTACTAAGGAGACATCTGTTAGCTCCAAAGACATGTATAATACTTTGCTACCTCATTTTTACAGGTGGATAGTCTAGTGTTGTTCCTAATGAGGCAACTTCTTAGCCTCTAAAGGTTTCATGTGATGATGTAGATCATTGCATTTCTTATGCAGATTTGTATTATGCACTTGTTGATGAGAGAACTAATATTGAGGAGGAAAAAACTATGCCAAAATGGCTTATGCACACTTTGCAGACACAAAATTAGATGCACCTCTATCATAGCATACTCGTTCATACTCCCATAGTGGCTCTTTTCCATCATATTACTATGCTATGGCTGCCTCTAGTCTCCATGATAAGAATGAGCATGTTTGACTTGATGAAGCACAAAATTCTAAAAATTGGATGGCTGATATGCAATCTGAATATGATGCTATAATGAAGAATGGTACCTTGTCTTTATGTGACTTGCCTCCTGGCAAGAAGGCCATTGGCACTAAGTGGGTATAGAAGGTGAAGCATAAGCATGATCGAACAACTAACAGATATAAGGCTTTGATGAGACCTTTGCACCTAGATGCGGAATGACTACTTTTTGTAACATTTGTGCACATGCAACTTATCATGGTTGGAACATAGATCAGTTGGACATTAAAACTACATTTCTGAATGGTGACTTGCATGAAGAAGTGTATGTTTTTCAGCCTTGTGGCTTTGTGTAGAAAGAGCATGAAAACTAAGTGTGTAGATTAAAGAAGGCATTGTATGGTTCAAAGCAAGCACCATGTGCTTGGTATGAAAAGATACATGCCTATCTGATTGCACATGGTTTTGAGAAGAGTCCAAGAGAGAAAACCTTATATGCTAAGAGTGCTAATGATGTGCTTCTGATCATTGTTGTGTATGTTGATGACATGATGCTCACAAGCCCTCATGAGAAGCATATTGGTGAATTTAAGGCTGATTTGCATGCCTCATTTGAGATGTCTAATTTGGGAAATTTGCATCATTATTTGGGCATTCAATTTATGCAAGTCGATGGTAGAATAGTTTTGTGTCAAACAAAATATATTGACACATCATTGTAGCATTTTGGCCTTGAAGACAACAAACCTATTACCACTCCTATGTAGACACGTTTACAATTGAGTATTCCTTGATGCTAGATATGCATTTGATGTTGTTCTCTACCAGAAGACAATTAGATGCTTGATTTACTTATGCATTACTTGACTACATATTCAGTTTGGCTTCTCACAGATGAGCAAGTTTATGCATTGCCCAGGATTCAAGCATTGGCATGCAGTTAAGTGCATCTTTTGCTACTTAGAGTGGTACCGGGATACTTGGATTTTTTATCCCAAGGTGTATCACTACAACCAGATTTACATGCTTTTTCTAACTCTGACTCGGGTGGTTGCTATGAGAATCGTGTGTCCACTAGTGGCTTTTGCTTCATGCTTGGTAGCTCATGTATATCTTGATTGATCAAGAAGTAGCCTACTATGGCCACTTCCGATTGTGAGGCTGAGTATAGGGCAGCTTTCATAGGGTCTATGGAGTGTGTGGCTCGGATGCCTTATGGCTGATTTGGGTGTTGGTTAATCTTCTACCACCACCATCTTCATTGATAGTTAGAGTGCATTGGAGGTTGCAAAGAACCTTGTGTTCCATGCTCACACTAAGCACATTTAGGTGAATTATCATTATGTCAAGGAGAGGTTCTTTGCTGGAGAGATTATCTTGGCATATGTGCCCACGCAGGAGAACATTGCAAAACTTTTCACAAAGGCTCTGCCTAGCGAGAAGTTTCAAGCTTTTTGCAGAGCTTTGGGCTTACTTCCTTTTGTGCATTGATTCCACATAGTTTGGCACTTTGTTATACATGAGTGCCAGCTCCTTGTTCATCACGGGGCACTTTTTTCCCTCATTTTGGAGGTTTTTTTCCCCTGGCTTGTATATACACCTATTGCCCTAACAGGTCACATATCTTTTGTACATTCTAGTGGTAATACATTCAGTATTGCGTGTTGTACTCCAAGCTTCTTCTTCTTCCTTGTGCTATTCGTATGATTTCGTAGACCTTGAACTCCAACAATCCTCATCTTCAGTTTCATCATTGGCTAGATATTCCATTAGTGTTTTTGGATAGTCATACATTTCATCATCATGCCTTTTGAAGATTTTCACTTGTTTCCCTACAAAAGGAACTTAAAACACAGTGTTATCTAATTCCAATAAAACATAAGTATTATTAACATTTAATTTTAATACAACATATGGACCAAACCATCTTCTCATTAATTTCTTTCTCGCTTCATACTGAGTGTCAAATGAACTATTGTTAACCAAAATCAAGTCGTCTTCTTGAATTTTCTTTGTTCATAATTGATGTCATTTATCAAAGTAAATTTTATTTTTCAATCAAGATTCCTTTATCTTTTGAATTGCCTCTTTCAACTTTTCATTGTCTTGTTCTAATTGTTGCAATCTCATGCATAATAAATCCTCCCTTGACATGTTATCATTCCAACGAAGTGTTGTCCAAGTCAAAATTTGAGTCTGAATGGGAAAATTTTGCTTCTAATAGTACATCAGTTCAACAAGCATATAACCTCTAGAATGGGTGCACATCATTCTATCTACCCAAGTGCAAAAGGTAAATATCTAGGCCATTGTTTAATATCACTGTTACATGCTTTAGCTATGTCTTTCATAATAGATGGATGTCCTCTCTAAATTTTACCATTGGACTCTAGATTATATGAAATAGTGAGAAACGAATACCAGATGTTCAAAGAATTCTTTAGCCTCTTTTGCATCTAACTCTTCACGATCAACAACTATTTTCTCTATATATCCAAAATAACTTATGATGTCTTCAAGCAAGAATTTGCAAACATTGTAAGTGGTCTTAGGGTGCAATGCACATCACTCTACATGATTAGTTAAATCCTCTCATGCAAGTACAATGTAGCACATTTTATCAATTCCATTAGGCATAGTTACAAGATCTACTACCCGCTTGTAGTGAATACAAGGTGGATGCATATAAGCTTTTTTCCTAATGTTTTGGAATCTACTCGTAGTCCAACTAGGTAATGGTTGTAATGTACTTGCATACTTTCCTATGTATTTCCATTCAACTTCATACTCAAACTCATGAAATTGCTCATACTCATAAATATGTGGAACATAGTCAACTAAGTTCACATTCTGAATTAATTCACTTTTAAGCTCATCATCAAATATAGCTCCAAATAACATAACAGAGACTAAATTCGACTTACTTGAAATATGAACTAACTCAGCATTTATGTACTTGATATATGAGATCCATCTAAGCATGGATATATCACGAGATGAACAATTGGCAATTAGTCCAAGGAGAGGCAAACAATCAATCTCAACTTTAACATTTGCACCTATGAAGTATTCTTTATCTGTTTTCAAAGTTGTTACCATACCCCATAATTCTCGTATTATTTGATGATACTTTTATTATGTTTCGTGTAAAGTTTTAGCCCCAAACCTAATTGCATATCTATTCCCTTCACTATCATTTTAATTTATAACCCAACATCTACCAATAGGAGTAGTATCAATGGTTAATGTGATGCATTTGTTCATAGAGTAGTCTACATGCTTAAGGATGGGAGCTTCAACCAACAATCTCTTTAAGTTTTGCATAGCTTGTGTGTGTTTTTTGGTCCAAATAATTTTTTCTTCTTTCTCAATAAGTCCTAGAGATAACCGGAAACATGAGCAAAGTGTGGAATCCAAATAACATAAAAAATGCAAGCATCAAGAAATTTGTGTACCTCACTCACCTTATGACATGTTTGAGATATCTTGCTAATGGCATCAACTTTTTGTGGGTATGGCTTTTGACCATAGTGACCACAAAGGTGTCCAACAATGAAAACTTCATTGATGTTGGGTTTTGAGGTGCAGAAGCATGCAAATATCACAAGGAAGATAAAGAAGCTTGGAGCACAACACACAATACTGAATGTATTACCACTAGAATGTACAAAGATAAGTAACCCATTAGGGCTATAGGCATACAAGCCGAGGGAGAAACCCTCCTAAAGAGGGAAAAAAGTGTTGCGAAGGTCCTAGTGTGCTCACACACATCACTACCTAAATATATGAACAAATCCCCTAGGAGTGGTGCATTGAATAAGGAGCTATGACTCATGTATAAGGTAGTGCCAAGCTATATGGAATCAACGCACACAAGGAAGTAAGCCCAAAGCTTTATAGAAAGTTTTAAACTTCTCCCTAGGCAAAGCCTTTGTGAAAAGGTCTACAATGTTCTCCTGTGTGGGCACATATGCCAAACTGATATCTCCACTAGAGAATCTCTCCCTAACATAAAGATAGTGCACCTCAATGTGCTTAGTGCAAGCTTGGAACACAGGGTTCCTCACAACTTCCAATGAGCTTTGATTATCAATGAAGATGGTGGTGGCTAAAGACTGACCAATATGCAAATCAGCCATCAGGCATCTGATCCATACACACTCAATAGTTGTTGTGAAAGCTACCCTATACTCAGCCTCACAACTAGGCATGGCCACAATAGGCTACTTCTTCCTCAACCAAGATATGCATGAGCTACGAAGCATGAAGAAAAAACCTCTTGTGGACACACGAGTGTCATAACAACCAACCCAGGTAGAGTCAAAAAATCATGTAAATCTGGCGATAGTGGTTCCCCCTTGGAATAAAACAATCCAAGTAGTTGGGTACCACTCAAGTAGCAAAAGATGCGCTTAACCACGTGCCAATGCTTGACAACTAGGCAATGCATAAACGTGCTCATCTGATGCTTCAATAATGTGTCGATAGATTTCATTTGATGCAAAGCTATTCCACCATCAACTTGCATAAACTAAATGCCCAAATAATGATGCAAATGCCCCAAATTAGACATCTCAAATGAGCCATGTAGATTAGCCTTAAAATCAGCAATGTGCTTCTCATGAGGACTAATGAGCAGCATGTCATCAACCTACACAACAATGATTAAAAGCACATCATTAGCATGCTTAACATATAAGGTGCTCTCAGTTGGATTATTCTCAAAACCATATGCAATCAGATATGCATGTATCTTTTCATACCAAGCAGTGGTGCTTGCTTCAAACTATATAATGCCCTTTTCAACCTACACACTTGGTTTTCATGTCCTTTTTTCATAAAGACATAGGGATGAAAAACATACACTTATTCATGCCAATTACCATTAGAAATGCAATTTTAATGTCCAATTGATATACATTCCAACCATCATGACCTACAAGTGCACAGATGCTACAAACAATATTCATTCGGCATGTAGCTGCAAAGCTCTCATAACAATCAATGCCTCTTTCATCCGCATAATGCTTTGCAACAAGCCTAGCCTTATACACTTCAGCTTGTATAACGATTTAGTGCCAATGGACTTCTTGCTAAGAGGCAAGTCACATAAAGGCTAGGTACCATTTTTCATTATAGCATCATATTTAGATTGCATCGCAGCCATCCAATTTTTTGAATTTTGTGCTTCATCAAATGAAGCAAGCTCATTCTCATCAGAAAGACTAGAGGCAGCCATAGCATAGCAATCTGATGCAAAAGAGGCACTATGAGAACCTAAATGAGTACAATATGATAGAGGTGCATCTAATTTGCTATCATGCAAAGTCTACACCAACCATTTTGGCATAGTTTTTGCCTCCTATGTATCACCTCTCTCATCATAAGTGCATCATATAAATCTACATCAGAAATGGAATGATTTGCATCATCACATGAAATCTCTAAAGGTTGAAAAGCTGCTTGATTAGAACCAACACTAGAGTGTCCACCTATGAAAAGAGGCAACAAAGTATCATACATGTCTTTGGAGCTAATGGATGTCTCCTTAGTACATGAAATTAATGGCTGAATGGCATCTTTCACAAAAACAACATCACGGTTAACCAAAATCTGTTTAGACTATGGATGATATAGATGATCTCCATTGCTTTCAAAATTGTACCAAACAAACATACATTTCACTACTTTATCATCCAATTTCATGCGTTGTTGTTCATGCACTAATGCATATGCCAAAAAAATAAAAACATGCAGGTGAGCAATAGATGGCTTGCAACTATGCCAAGCCTCATATGGAGTGATAGATTGCAATGCTTTAGTGGGACACGTGTTAAGTACATATGGTGCACACATAACAACATCAAGCTAGAAACTATGTGGTAAAGCCTAACTCTTGACCATATACCTTGCCATCTCCATGAGTGACCTATTCTTTTGTTCAGCAACACCATTCTGTTGAGGTGTATACAACACTACACTAATGTTTTATCCCATGTTCAACCAAAAATGCATTGAAGTGAGAAGACATATATTCACCCTCTCAATCAAAACGGAGGGTGCCCATTTTACATGCTGACAGATTTTCAGCCAAAATCGAAAACTCCTTGAAACACATAAACACCTCAAACTTTGCTTTCAATGGATATACCTATGCATGCCTCAAAAAATCATCAATGAAAGTCACAAACTAAAGGTATTTTCCAAAAGAGGGTCTCTACATAGGACCATAGACATCATTGTCAACAAGCTGCAATTTCTAAGTAGCTCGAGCTAAACCATCTTTTCGGAATAAGGAACGCTGCATTTTGCCCAAAATATAGCCTTCACATACATCTTTACCAAGTGCCTCAAGTATGGGCAAAGAGGACACCATTTCAGATTTTTGTGGGTGTAGCAAACTAGAAAAATTTAGATGGCCAAAGCATGCATGCCAAATCTTTGCATCTGACATAGCCTCAGAATCATGTACTACACATGCTAAATCATTCACATATTTTTTGTAGCCTATGAGGTTATGTAACCCATGATATAAAATGCCAAGAGCAATGATGACATTGCCATTTGATAGATCATGACCTTTACATCTGTCATCGATAAATTTCAAAACCAAGCCAATCTTGGCTCATGCAGAAATTGATAACATAATTTTCTTGATCCCTGGCATGAATAAAGCATCTAACAATGTAAACAAACTATCATCAATAGTAGTCAAAATGATCTTACCAACTCCCATAACAAGATAAGAGGAGTTGTTGGTGCATGTGACAATATTCCTTGTAGGGGAGGTTCGAGTGAAGTAAAGAAATTGCACTACAAGGTAATATGTTTGGTCACCCCACTATCAAAGTATCAAACATTTAAATCTACTGCAGACATAGACTGTTCATGAGAAGATGGGTCATAGCTACAAATAGTGGTAAATGCCCATTCTTCATTTTGCATAAGATTAGTAGACTCTGTTTTGGGTGTAGAGGCCTTTGCAACAAGCATTCTTGCATCTTTCTTCCTTGCCTCTTTAGCAGCCAGTTTTGGACAGCTCTTTATTACGTGAATATTTCCTTTACAATATTTTCAAAACAATTTAAGATTTTTTGTTTTCTTCTCTTCTGTGTCTTCCTTCTTCGATTGTGTAGAATTAGTAGATTTTTGCTTACTAGTAGAGGAGCTCCATTTACCTTTGCCCTTTTGACTAGTCAGGAAAGCTTGATCTGCAACATGCATAATGGACCTATTCTGCCTAGACTAATCTTCCTGCAATAGAAAAGAGAGTAACTCCTCAAATGTTAAGGAATTCGGATTGCCTTTCATCATCAGACAAAGAGTAGAAGCAAAACTCTGATATGAATCGTGAAGACCAATCAAAATAGTCTGCACAAGTGAACTATCAAGCAAGACTTCAACAACAGAAATCAATTGTTCCTTCAAAGCCTTGATCTTTGTCAAGAACCTATCCTCGAAATCTCGTTCATTCATGTGCTCACTCTCCAATTGTTTTGGGAGGTAAGCAACACGAGCCTCATTCCTTTCCTAGTATAAAGTGGTAAGTGTATCCCAAGCATCGTTAGCTCTTTTGTAAGAGTGAGTGTGAGGAATAATGGCATGTTTGATAGATAAAGCTATCAATGCATGTGCCTAAGCATCTCTGCCATCCCAATGAATTTGCTCTGCAGTAGGTGCAGCAAGAACCGCAACACAAATAGGAACATGAAGGATATCATCATCTTCAATGCCATCTACGTCACCTTTAGCAATTGTGTTTGCAGGTGAAATAGGTTTTTTTTCAACACCTTGTAGAATATTCCATAGTTCTTTTGCAACCAATACATGATGCATCATATAAGCCGAAAACGGGTAATTTTCACCATCCAACTTATCCTCAGCAGACAACATATAGAATACATCAGTGCTTTTAGCCATGGCCACTAACTAAAATACCCTTATGTAGAGAAATGAGTGTATCTAAAAATTTTGAACAGAAGTGCCTTGATGAGTTCTACTAAACCTATAGAAGACTTTGAGGTGCTTATACTAGAAAACCAAAACCTATATATATCTTTGGAAAAAAAGGATTAAATTAGCTGCACTCACCAAATTTCATGTGATTTTGAGACTATGATAAGAGGGGTCTCAACAATGCCCTAGATGAAATGGTGACCTGCTCTAATACCAATTGTTGGACTTTGAGGTCTACAAATGCACGCAAACACCACAAGGAAGAAGAAGAAGCTTGGAGCACAACACACAATAATGAATGTATTTCCACTAGAATGTACAAAGATAAGTAACCCATTAGGGCTATAGGTATATATACAAGCTGAGGAGAAAAACCTCCTAAAGAGGGAAAAAAGTGCCCCAACAGTCCTAGTGTGTTCACACACATCACTACCTAAATATATCAACAATTGATACCAAAATTAGATTTCTCTATTGAGAAAGTTAAGCCTACTTCAATAAATTGCTGAAAAATCTTTTGACAATCAAGAATGTGGGCTTTAAAAACTATCGACATCCACCTTTATCCAAATTATGGTCTTTTTTTATTTCTAGACAACCCTTGATGGAAATATCATCAATTAAAGGCATATCAATGTGTGGAATAAAATCATGTAATACCAAATTCATTAAGTTCTGTAAGACAATAGTTATGCAATATAAAACAAGAGCAATAGCAGAGAAGATAACAGATATAGGAGAATCTCAACAATTTTCTACTAGCAACAAGTACAAAGATGATGGCGTTGTCCATCTGTGCACTCTCAATGTAGAGCCTAAATGGTGATCTAGACAACTCTAGATAGGGAGATACAAGGTAGACGTATGCTGGCTCAATTCGATGTCTCAGGTAGTGCAGAAGTCATGTATATATAGGATCATGGATGGCCTTCCATGGATGGCTATACATGGGCAGTAGAGTGTGGGCGGCCACTGCCCGCATAATTGCCATACACGGCTTACGCCTAACAAATATAAATGATTTCTGACCTAACAAATATAAATGATTTCTGACTCTGATAGGGAGTATTCCATGGAATATTCCCTTTACCACCACGCCGGGGGTGCTGCCCCCATACCCCCACCAAGGGGTCCGCTGGCCCCCTTGGACCCCCCAACCGGGGCTGCTCCCCGCTGCCCCGGACCCCACAATTGGGGACCTTGGTAACTCCCTTTCCTTAAAATACCTTACATGGTCCAATATGACCTTCCCCCAACATGCAAGTTGGGATTCCCATCAATTGGGTAATGCACACTTGGCTTCTCCTCATAATGGGGGCCTTACAAAATGTGCATACAATCATGAGGGGTAGACATTGATCATATACTAACACCCCCCCCTCAATGTTTACCAATGAAAAATCAAGTAGGTTTTGATCATATGCAATTCTATTGATGATGCTTGTTGAGCTGCTCTCTTCCAAGTGCTTTAGTGAATATGTCATTACAATTTGCCTCTGTTGGGCAATATTCTAGCTCCACAATTTCATCTTCAATTAGCTCATGAATGTAATGGTACTGTACTTCTATGTGCTTGGTGCGAGCATGAAATACTGGGTTCTTTGCAATAGCCATACAACTTTGATTATCACACTTGAGTATAGTCACCATATTTGATCGAAAGCATAGATCTACAAGAATTCTCCTTAACCAGACTGCCTCACAAGAAGCAAAACAAGCTGCTTTGTACTCTGCTTCAGTGGAGGAGAGTGCGAGAGTTGGTTGCTTTCTACTTACCCAAGAAAATATTTCTGAACCAAGTGAGAAACAATATCTAGAAACTAATTTTCTAGAATCACAATCTCCAGCCCAATCTGAATCACAATATCCTTGGAGTTTATCACCTGTGGTATAAAAAATACCAAAATCCAAGGTTCTTGCAATGTACCTTAGAATTCACATTCCAGTGACTCTCCTTAGGTTTGTTAGAAAACTTGCTTAATACTCCAACAACATAGCAACTATCTGGTCTAGTGTTGCATAGAAAAATAAGACCTCCAACGAGCTTCCTATACTTCTTAGCATCTACATCAGGCATGTTATCATCCATAGATAGCTTATGATTTACCTCCATAGGTGTGCTAGTTGGCTTGCAGTCCATCATTCCAAATGCCTTCAGAATTTCTTTGGCATATTTTTGTTGTGAGATGAAAATGCCATCCTTCCTTTGCCATACTTCAATTCCGAGACAAAAATGGAGTAGACCTAAGTCTGTCATTTCAAACTCAGTTCCCAAGCTTATTCGAGTTTGATTGATGAGTTCGTGATGATCTCCTGTAATGATCAAATCATCTGCATATAGAATGAAAATAGCTTGCTATCCCTTTTCGTTACATACAAGTTAGCATCAGAAGTACTTCTTTCAAAACCCATATTTTTTAAAAAATTATATATCTGTTGGTACCAAGCCCGTGGAGCTTGCTTAAGTCCATACAAAGCTTTCCTCAACCTGCAAACTTTATTTTTTGAATTGGGCACCTGAAAACCTGGTGGTTGAGATAGATATACCTCGTCCTTGAGGTGACCATTCAAAAATGCAAATTGACATCCATCTAGAAAATAGGCCAAGCCTTTTGTGTAGCTACTGCAAGTACCGTCCAAATAGTTGTCATGCATGTTGTTGGTGCAAAAGTTTCTTCAACATCAAATCCTTCGATCTGTGAAAAACCCTGTGCAACTAATCTTGCCTTATACTTTTCTAATGTTCCATCTGCTTTATACTTGGCTTTCCAAATCCATTTAGTACCTATTACCTTCTTTTTTGGCGGCAAGTCGACTAGATCCCATGTATCATTTCTGAGTATACTATCATACTCAGACTGCATTGCCGCTCTCCGACCCGGATCATCAAGGGCTTCTTCAATGGTGCTAGGTTCCTTTATCGAGCCCATGATATCTGCCATTAGAGCCATGTTAACAATGTGTTCTGAGGCTCTTCTTGGATCCTCTATTCTCTTTGATCTTTGTAATCCATCGGAGGATGATTCTGGTACATCTACATGTGGATTGTGATCATCAAAGAGTTGTTGTGCCCATTTCGGTAGTGGCTTATGCTATGGAGCTACAACTGGTTGGCTTTTTACTGAGGAAATTTCTTCATCAAATGTTTCCTCCTCCTCAACTTTAACCTATCTTTTGATAGGCACAAGGTGAGATATTTCTCCGTTTGATGAGATAGTAGATTTACCTTTATCTTCTACTAAGTGTGGTCATTCATCAAACACCACATCTCGGCTGACAAGAATCTTCCTTGCCTCAGGATCCCACAACCTGTATGCTTTAGACTCTTCACTATATCCTAGTAAGACATACTTTTTTCTTTTTGAATCCAACTTTGATCTTGTTGAATTAGGAATATGTGCATAACAGAAACAACCAAAAATTCTAAAATGCAAAACTGAAGGCTTTTTACCAGAATATGCTTCTTGAGGAGCCATCCCCTTTAGTGCTTTCGTGTAGCTTTGATTAAGGATGTAGACTGCTGTATTGACTGCTTCTGCCTAGAATGAATCATGCATGTCTTGAGCCTTTAACATACAATGTGCCATTTCAACTACTATCATGTTCTTGCACTCAACAACGCCGTTGTGTTGAAGTGTATGAGCTGTGGTAAGTTGCCTTTTCACACCATGCTCCTTACAGTAATTATTGAATTCTGTTGACAAGAATTCACCTCCTCTATCTGTATATGAATTTCTTCAGTTTCCTTCTTGATTCGTTTTCCACATACTTATGCCACATTTTAAAATTTTCAAAACCATCATCCTTCTCTCGAATTAAATAAACCCACATCTTTCTACTATAATCGTCGACTAACAGCAAAAAGTAGAAAGATCCTCCTAAAGCAGGTGAAGACATTTTACCGTAGAGATCAGCATGTACCAACTCTAGAGGAGCTTGAGATCGATTATTGGTCTCTCTTGGAAATGCCTTTCGTTGTTGCTTGCCCATCATAAAAGCTTCACAAGGTTCCTGCAACTCTAAAAATGCAAGCAAATAAGCAACCATCCTTGTTCTTTGCATCTCCTTCAAAACTGCAAATCTGAGATGCCCAAATTGTTGGTGCCATAACCTACTTACATCTTTATCTTCTGTAGCAGTTAAATCACTTAACTCATACAAGTTATCCTGTTGTATGCCTTTACCTACAACATTACGTGATGAATCCATGATTTCTGCACCACTCTTATTGAAGTGAACTTCGAGTTCACGATCTGTTATTGCAGAAACTAACAACAAATTTCTTTTAAGTGTAGGTACATAGAGAACATCAGATAACTTTTTCTCAACACCTGGAGAAGTGATAAAAGAGATGGTTCCACTTCCTTCAGTTGGACACTTGGAGTCATTTCCCACCACTACATTGATGGATTCCTGCATAGGCACTAGGGAACTATACCAATCCTTTTTACTGGTCATATGGCGAGAAGCTCCACTATCTAAAATCCATGGTTCATCAACACAAACTTGAGCAGATGAACATACCTCTTCAATAGCTACCCAAAGTTCTATCTCTGTTTTGTTTGCAGACTCTTTGTTCTTCCACAATGATTTTACAGTCCCATTCCATTCATCAGCTTGCTTCTTTCTGCAATCCTTGATGGCATGGCCTTTCTTTTCACAATAGAAGCAACTTCCTGTGAACTTTTTCTTCTTTGGCTTCTTCTTTGATCCATCAGAAGAGGCTTTACCTTTTGCATTTGCTGAGAATGCAGCATCACTTGTACTTTGCCGGTTCTTCACCCGCATCTCTTCTTCTAAAAGCATCGCACAAAACTCTTCAAATGTAAGGGGAGTTGGTCTTACCTGAGTGTTCAGGGCTGTACTAATCCATCATACTTTGCTGGAAGAACACGTACACATCTTCAAGCTAGCTCTTCTGGTGTTATAACAACACGAACTGCAGCCAATTGATCTTGAAGATGTTTTATCCGTTTGATAAAATCTTTAGTCTTTTCAAAATCAGAATGCTTTTCATTTTCCAACTAATTTTCTAAATTTTGTATCCTAGTGTGGTTCTTGGTCTCATATTGATGAGCCAATATGCCCCAAGCCTCATGTGCTTTAGTAGTATGTTGAACTAAAGTAAGCACAAAATCACTTACACTAGTGACAATCGCACATAATGCATCAGCATTCCGCCTCTTCCAAGCTCATAGAAGATCTGGATCGGGCTGAATCATCAATCTTGAATTTGCTGGATCTTCAACTAGTATAGGCTCTGGATCCAATCCCATCGGTCCCATGAGAGTGTCAAGTAATTCATAAGAGTCCAAAATTGCAGAAATTTTGAACTTCGAGAGTGTATAGTTGGTTCCATCAAGCTTCCCTCCAATGAATGCAGGTGGGCAAATTCGAATAGGTGCAACATTAACATTAGCTGAAGAACCAAGACCAATGTTCGACGATGAAGCCATCATGTAATCACTCGAACAATCTACGGATATTCTAGTTTGGTAGTAGGCTAAAATAGTGATACTTCTCAAGCTATTTGAACCTTATGGCTATGATTCCATGTAAGATAATAGTTACACAATATAACACAGGAGCAATAGCAGAGAAGATAACAGATATAGGAGAATCTCAACAATTTTCTACTAGGAGCAAGTACAAAGATGATGGCATTGTCCACCCGTGCGCTCTCAAGGTAGAGCTTAAATGGTGATCTAGACAACTCTAGATAGGGAGATACAAGGTAGAGGTATGTTGGCTCAATTCGATATCTCAGGTAGTGCAAAAGTCATGTATATATAGGATCATGGGTTTCCTTCCATGGAAGGCTATACATGGGCAGTAGAGCATGGGCGGCCACTGCCCGTGTAATTGCCATACACGGCTTAGGCCGGTTGAACCAACCTAACAAATATAAATGATTTCTGACTCCGATAGGGAATATTCCATGGAATATTTTCTTTGCCGTCACGTCGTGGGCGCTGCCCCTGGACCCCCACCAAGGGGCCCGCTGGCCCCCTTGGACCCCCCTGTCGGGGCTGCTCCCCGCTGCCCCAGACCCAATAATTGGGGAGCCTGGTAACTCCCTTTCCTTACAATACCTTACATGGTCCAATATGACCATCCAACATGCAAGTTGGGATTCCCATCAATTGGGTAATGCATGCTTGGCTTCTCCTCATAATGGGGGCCTTACAAAATGTGCATACAAGCATGAGGGGTAGACATTGATCATATACTAACAAGTTCATCATATGAGCAAAAAAATTGGTTGCATCTTGAGGTAGCATACACATTCTAACCAAACCAAGAGGTGTTTTCATAGTGGTTATATCTCTACTTTCCATCAGCAATTGGAACTTCTGATAGCCCGAATAGAGATCTCCCATCGAGTAAATAGAATGCCCTACAAATGCTTCCACAAATTCATCAACAATTGGTCGAGTACCAATATTTCTAATGGTTACTTTGTTAACCGGTTAAGGATCTTGGATAAACCAAAGTTTTCCATTCTTCTTTGGCATGGTGAATGACCGATTTGAATAAGGAGCAAACAAGGATTCAGGAATATGCATATTTATCTTTTCTTTAAGCAATCACATCAATTCAGGAACATGAACTTTAGGCACATGAATAGGCAGCAAGTTCCAAGGGATATGAGGAATTTTGAAAATGATCATTGTAGAAATAATCATAGAATTTTCACAACCTATTTTAGAGGACTCTAAAGAGAAAGTATTTCCATGATCTTGTATGATCTTTAGAAAATATTCTTTTTTTGTAGAAAGAAGAAAGCCACTCCAATCTATTTTGACTAGTTTTAGTGTTTCCTGAGTAGATTCATGTCCAATTTTTTATGGATCTCAAAGAATTGGTTGATGACTTACTTTTTTTATGATTCCATTACTAAGCTTGGGAAGAAGTTGTGCTACTCGCTTCACTTGCTTTTTTACTATTTTGTATTTTGTTTCAACTAAAACATCATATGTTTTGTTCAATTTTGTGCATAAATCAACATGGAGAGCATACTCTTGGATTAGAGCATATTGATCAAGGGAAGAAAGAAGAAGATGGGAATTAGAACTATGTTGAATACATAAATCTAACTCCTCAAGAGTAGAGAAACAATGAGATTTCTTAAACACATGAGCAATGTTCTCATCTAGTAGCATTTATCCTTAAGGTTTTAGGTATGTTTCATGGTTTTTGATGATTTTTTTTGTTGAGAATATGAGAGTGCATCTCCCTTTTGTATCTTGGAGTCACTCTATTTCCATTCCATTTCCATTATAGTTCCATTTTATATTATATCATTTTTTATTTGGACCTTGCCATTTGCTTCTACCAGTGTATTCATTCTCCTTCGAGGGGAATTATCCCACATGAGATGTGCTTTGGAGAGCTCCTCCCAAACCTATATAAGGAGGGCCTCTCCCCCTATTTTTACTTGGTTAGAAGCTTGAGGAGCCTATTCCATGCTCTTGGCAAGCTAATTTCTAATCCATGTAAGTTTACCCATTTCTTGGTCTACTCACTTTGTCTCACACTTTTTCTTATGTGAGCACACTCTTCGTTTCATTTTGCTTTCATACGTGTACTCTCTACATGGTATCAAAGCTCTAGGTGGAGGTCTTGGTGGTGTGTTTGGTGGTGGTGTTGGTAGAGCTTGGTGGTTTGGCTCTCCAATCATTAAGAGAGGTCCTTTTTCCATCATTTTGTGCTCATTTTGGGTTACATTTTGCCCATTTTCCCACCCTCCCACCCTTTGTTTCATCAATTTATCCACCCACCTATTCCTTTTCCGCAATTTCCCTCCCTCATACTATTGCAATTCACGACGTTATGATAAGTTGTGATGTATCTTAGTTTTATATAGTGTTTATCAACACTCTTGTTTAATGATTTTATATGGTAACTTTGTGGTGAAATTTGTCGAAGTCATCTCTGTTCATGCCAATGCTATTTGTAAGTGATTACCATTTCACCTAGCGCATGTGTAGCTATCACTTCATCTTCCCTTTTCTATTGCAAAACTTACTGTTTTTGTCTGCATACCTCCACAAATTCTAAGTGCAACATGTGTAAAGCATTATTATGTGCACTTCATTGCATCATGTTAACCATCATGACTGTACAGTTTTTCAACATCTAAATGTTCGGTCTAGAACCTGACATTTTCAACCTATTAGATACTCCAGCTTTCTATGCATTCCATCTCACCATATTCGTAGTCGCAAGGTGCCGAGAGTGGATTCTGAAGCGTTGCACGTGGACCCTGAGGAAATAAGCAACAGACCTGACGAGCAACACTCTGCACTTTGTGCACCATGTTTGTGTGAATTGTGCCTAATAACTACTCCTGGTGACAAAGAGAGTTTAAAGGAGAAAAGAGAAGTAGAGGACACTCTTCCAACTAAGCCCACCTCTATACCTCAAAGAGAAATAGAGAGAGCATATCGTTTTGTACCTCCGGCTGCACCATCTCCTTGTTAGAACACAAACAAAAGAGAAAACATTTGATAGAGGTCTTCTACATCAAGCACACAACACCAAATGTTTTAGTCTAGAAAGCAGCAAGTGTACTCTACGACTCATACACAAAAAAGCAGAGTCAAGGGAGTGAAAGATTTGGGGTATAGCATCACAACCGCCAACTAACAAGTGATAAGAATCTCTCTTCATGTCCTCCCTACAACACAATTGGCCAGCTTGTATCTGGCGGACTACTGTGCTATCCCCTACAGAGAGAAGGCCTTGAGTGCTATGGAGATGGCTAGTTAGCAGCTATCATTTTAGGAGAGGAGAAGCCCGAAAGCTTCTACAACATAGCTGTGCTACAGATTACTGTAGAGCTTCAGCTCTCTATGGCTACACAAAGGGGGAACGGCAGATCAAACGAACAATACCCCTCTGCAATACCACACAGTAGAACACGTTTGTCGCTCTGTGTGTTGAAAAGAGACAAGAACAACGTTTCTTGCAAGAGAGAGAGAGAGAGAGAGAGAGAGAGAGAGAGAGAGGGGGGGGGGGAGGGGGGGCAGAAGATAGAGCAAGAGCATGAGAGACACATCTTTGGACTTCATAAAAACAAGACATTCCTCACACCGTTGTGCCATTTCTCTCTGAGAGAGCGAGAGACTCTTTTCATCCTCGATGTAGTGTAGAATGGATAGCCATCTCAGAGTGTTGCTATTGCCAGAACTCTCTACCTCTCTATCCAAAGGTATGAGAAGCATCTCACATCAGTGAGTCATACGAGAAATAGAGAGACAAGGCACTATCAGCAATGATGACTACTGCATTTCAACATCATGACAAACAAAGATACTTCATCTTTTGCTCAAGAGTATTCCTCTCTTTTGTATAGAGTGAGAGAGAACAAACAAAATTATCTGCAGTGCACCATATGAAGAAAGCACCTATCTGGATCCATAGCACCAAGGGCATGTGAAATTGATTACCAACTCTTATTCCAAATATCCGCCAGAATTATCTCTAATAGCATTATTCCACGTGGTTTCTGATTGTAGCAGACATTAGTGATTTCCTGCAGGTTTTTTTAAAGTGTATTTTTAGTAGACCATACGCATGATGTTGTCACATGACTTGGGATTTTGAATCCTGTGGGCTCTGACCTCAGCGATGATGGAATTGCCAAGATTGTCTAAGTGCATTGTATTGCGAGTTTCAAATTTGTGAGGACATAAGTCACATACATCTCAAACTCACCAGTTATTTTTTGAGAAAGCGGGTCCCGGAATCCAGTTGTTGCGACTTTACCCGTATGTTCAACAAAGGTCCACGTCTAACCTTTGTAGGATCATCATTTGATTTTGGGCATTTTTGTGGCACAAAATATCAACTCATTCACATAGGGGATCTTTTGTGTTTCTCGTAAGAGTATTTGGCCCCATTACAAGAGTTTACATTTGTGTTAACCTAAGGATCCTTCCCATCCAATTTAGCATCATCAATCCTTGTAACACTCAAAGGACATTTTACCTTCAATGTGGTCTCATTCTTGGCATCATTGTGGTACTCATCCCTAAAAGAGCCACTTTGTAGTTTTAAAGGATTTCATTTCTCTCTTGAGTACTCCATTTGGCATTAAGTGCCCCTTATTTGTAACTCAAACATATGGTGTGTGTACTTTGGGAGGCTACTCTAAGCCCCCAGTGTCACTTTCCTTGTGTGCAACATGCCACTCTATGAGACGTTCAACTCAAAAATGCAAGAAACTGGACACGAGATGCCAAGGTGATTGCCAAAAGAACACGTTTTATATTATGTTTGCAAACCACTTTACAAGGGATGGAAAAGAGAGCTTGGAAGAGGAGTAGATCTACTACCCATTATAGTTGTGCACAATTAGGTACAACAGGGCATACTCCCTAAGCACCAAGATGGGCGTATAGAAAAATAGGGCTTGTGAAATCTTCCTGTGGCTTGGAGAGCTTGTTTCCCTAAACAAGAAGGTTCGGGTCTTACGAAAAAATTTAAGTGGTTACAGAAATTTGGAAATATTACAAAGGGCTAACAACCAACATTGGCTTAGGTGTCTTGGTAGTATTTTTGGACTAAGGGATGATCCAGACCAAAGGTGTGAGCTGGATCCATTTGCAGTTGACTAAGGAACGACCCTTCCATTTGATAAGGAATTGTTTGCCTTCACGAGTGCTACAATCTCGAATAACCGCCTATGGAATGAATTGGTTCTCGCCTTCTTGGAGCACAGGAACATTGCATCCATACTTTGTGTCAGGTTTGAACCACTTGAGGAGACTTACATGGAAGGCATTATGGAATTGTGAGACATCGGGCAACTCCAATTGATACGTGACTAGGTTGATTTGTTTACACACTTTGTAGGGGCCATAGAACCGATCGTTGAACTTGTGGGTAATATTCTGGGGAAGAGTGATATTTCATTCACTAACTAGGACTAAGTCGCCGACTTGAAAGACTTCATTCGGTTGCCTCTTTTCGTTTGCATATCTGTCCATGCACTCCTTACTTGGATGCAAGCTGGACTTGGCCTCTTCTAACTTTGTCTTCCATTGATCCAAAAAGGCTTCACAATTGGGGTTGTTCATAGAGAGGGTGGAGTCTTATGTAAGCGCTAAGGGCATAATAACCTCCTTGCCTGTCGTCAACTCGAATGGAGTCATCTTTGTGCTTGAGTGGACACATGCATTGTAATGGAATTCCAGGATGTCCAAGTTTTTGGCTCAGTCCTTCTGATCGGTTTGCACATAGATCTTGCCCTTGTGGTGTCGGAAGTATTGGTTGCTCGGATGATGGATCAAGTCATCCACCAATTCGATCGTCCCAGGCCAGGTGTTTGGAGCAAACTCAGGTAAGTTGTAGAAACGCAAGCAAATAATTAGTAGTTTAGTTGCAAAAGCATAAACTTATCAAAAACTCTGGAAAACCTAATTTGAAAGCCTTTGCACATCATAAATCAATTAATCTTGATCATTCAATCTCATCAAAACATAAAAAAACGTTGATTTACAATATGATGATATTTAATCAGATATGTCTCATAGTTGGATCCAAATTTGCACCTCATACACGTTTAGTTGGGAGAGGACGACAAGCAACACCCAAAAACATAAAGCTTGTTCAAATATTGAAAAGCTCACGATTTCAACTAAGTGGAGTGCATAACTCCTCATGTAAGTCTTAATTGAAAACCTTCAATCCAACACAAAAAAGGGGAAAAGAACAGAATTGAGAACTAGCGTCCAATTACTATGCTCTGAATGGGATATAAGATCATAGCCAAAGTCATAGCTAACAAAATTTCCAGTCATCTGAGAGCGTGGTTAAGCAATGACCAAAAAGGTTTCATCAAAGGCACATCAATCTTGGAAAGTATTATTGATATCTGGGAAGGTCTCGACTTCGCAAATGAGTCAAGACAAGATGTGGTCTTCCTCAAGATCGACTTTGATAAAGCCTACGACAGGCTAGAATGGGACTATATTCTGTAGTCGCTTAAAGACCTCAGATGCAGTCAGAAATTCACCAAGATGATTGCGACCCTTCTGGGTAACGCATCGACTCAAACTAACATTAATGGAAAACTCTCGAAGGAGATCAAACTTAGAAGATCGATTAGACAAGGGTGTCCATTGGCTCCCCTTCTCTTCGCCATTGCCACGGAAGGGCTTAGTCAGCTTGTGGAGCAACAGGTTGAAGTTGGTAATATCAAAGGCCTTCGTTTCCCTCATGACCAGGGCTAGATCACCATGAGACTTTGCAAATGATATGAATGTGTTTGTCCACAATGATAGTGCCAGCTTGAAGACATTCTGGAGGTGCCTGGATACTTTCTGCGAAGCCTCTAGATCCAAAATCAACCACTCTAAGACTACCTTCAGAGTTATTGTCGGGGCCCAGCCTGACCTTCTCATTGATCAAGGATGTCATATCATCCTGCAAGGCCAAGTCTTTCGGCTTCTTGGGATTACCTTGGGGTTTGGTATCGCGATGGAGCAGCTAAACTATTGGAGAGGTATGCAAATCAACCTCACTGGTCACGCTATGGTCATCAACACATTCCTCATATCATCGAACATTTACTTCCTTTCTTGTTGGAGACCGAAAGAACATGATCTATTCAAGCTGGATCGTTTATGCAGAAACTTCCTTTGCACGGGCAACCACAATAGGAGGGGGGTGCCTAAAATCAAGTGGTCCATCTGCACCAGCCAAAGAGATAGTGGGGGCCTTGGCATTCTAGACATTGGGTGCATGGCTAACAAACGTGCGGCAAAATGGATGATTAAGGCTTGCTGCAACGGGGAGGCCTCATGGGCCAAGTTGATTTTTAGAAACAAGAATGAGTTGACCCTCATGGGTTTCCCAAATTAGAAGAATCTTGACATCGTGACCCTATTGTTTTCCCCAGCTATCCCGGTCTTCCTGAAAGGCTCGAATCTTGTGCGTTTCCAATGGAAGAGTTGGAATAAAGTCAAAAGCTTCAGAAGAATAAGTGAAGATTGGAAGTGGGCGGCTAGTATCAGACAAAACGACTATATCTGGTTTCCAATTCATGGCATCCGGAGTGTGGAATCCTGGAACATTCGAAATGCCAAGAAGCTTTGGAACAAAGGCTTCAAAAAATGGAAACATCTCTAGAAACAAGACACCAACTAGTGGATCAAATTTGAGGATATTGACCCTAGTGTCAACATTTCATATGAAGAATGGAACACTCTGCAAAGCAGACACCTCGCCTGGGACCGGTCTAAAGTTCACATTCTCATGGGGCACGACACGGCGAGCCCACATGGTCTCATATGGCACAATGGCAATTGCCTATCAAAAATCTCGAACATCAAAGAAACCATTGATTATCAGGATAACCTCAACAAGAAGTGGTGTCTGTCATGGACGTGGCTTCGGTGGGACATGAAATTCATGGCTATCTGGCACCCCCTCATAGAAATCAAAAAGTCTGTCCTCTTATGGAAAATTCTTCATCGTGGAATCTGGACCAACCTTAAGGCGAGCAAACTTTGTGGGTTTCCTCCCTGGTGCAAACGCTGCTACCGGTTTATTGAAGATGTTTCTCACATATTCTTTTCCTGTCCCAATTCCAACAGGCTTTGGCAGATAATCGGAAAGAAAATTAGTTTTCAAAAACATATCAGTTGGAAAAAAGCTCTGCTGGAAGAAGCAATTGGCTGCTCTGCGACTCTCTGGAATGCCATCAAAGGGGAGGTCCTATGGAAGATCTAGCAGGAAAGATGTGCTTTTAACTTTAGTGACGCCTCCAAAGAGTGGTTGATTGAGAAATCATTGTTCCTCCTTGGCAAAAGGATTGTTAACTGTAAGAAATCCCCCCCTTTCAGGCATCATCAAGTGCTCCTTTTGATCAACAACAAGCTCAAACCCAAGTGGGCCCCACATGAGGGCGATGAGAGGGTGATTAACCTTCTTTGTAATGCCATCTAATCTTTGTAAAAGCTTCCCCCACTCTGTGGGATTCGGGGGGTCCCGTGGGCACTAGTCCCCTTCTCTTGTACTTCTCTTTTTATTAATTCAAGTTCGGGAGAGTAGGTTAAGGCCGATCTTCCTTTATTTAAAAAAAACAAATCATTTTAGCATCAGCGGACTTTATCAATTGACACGCAATGATTTATTTTTTATGAAATCAACAACAAAATTGCACAATCGTATATGCTTAACTTCCAACAGTAATAATAATCGTCTCTAGAGGCAATCAATCTAACTAATGTTTGTACGCAAAAACTAATGAACTAATGCTATATAAGAGCTATCTCTATATATATAATTGCATCAGGTAAAGTATAATGCGACAAGTGCTCCAGAGAATTGTTTATGAAACACATAAATACCTGTTTTTGCGTACCAGAAGACATGCCGTCTATTGCGAATGCAATTGGTTAAATGGTTTCAGCGTCCCTTGATTCAATGAAGATCATAAAAAAAAAGATGAACAAAACTCTTTCTGATTATGTCTGTCCTAAGTTTTGAGCCTAGCTTATTGAAAAATGGATGATCATTGGAAAAGGATATCAGATGTAAGTCAGAGTGTAAGCAGAAGTCAGATAAGCTCCGAACAGATATATTTGTATCAATCAGAAAAACGCAAGTTCATTCAAATGATTGGCAAAGAAGTTTAACAAGAAATTAGCAGTATCAGAAGCGTCTGTGATTGGGGTTAGAATTGTTTTTTTCAGAATTATGGAATATTCATATAAAACTTAACTTGCTACATCACGCTCGTTGTTGTCTCTTCGCCGTTGCGAGATTTGCCTCTTTTTTCAAGTAACGTACTATTCCCCATGCTCCTCCTTCGGATCGCCACAGACCATACATAAAAAGACCCTGTCACAGATAAAAAGACCCTGTCACAGATCATATGCGTTCTCCTCCTTTCTTTTCTTTCGCCGTTGCTTTACCATGCATGATCGAACTCTATTATTAGAGTCATGACAAGTCATACGCTGAGAATACGTTTCCGTTTTTTTTTTGTTTAGCTTGAGCTTTTTCGATTTTAATGACTTGTAAATAAGCAATAAAATTAACTCAATAATTTCCATTGGAGGGCAAAGAGTCCCGTTAAAGTCACACAAGCCAAGATGAGGAGTCTTTTGCACAGGGACTCATGACTCTCCATAAAATATTTGAAGACATGTGATGTCTGTTTGGTCGATCTTTGTGCCAATCTATATGTTGACGGTTCTTCATCAGCTTCATGGTGATTAGATAACAATCCAACCTCATACACTGCGGTGGTGCCTGTAAATTGATGCTTTGAAGATGACCAATGAGTTCCCTCGCAAGTATTGAAGTATAAAAATATTTCAATTTCTAGACATTTAATGAAAAGTTTATCTAAGCAATGAACATCTAATCATGCACGGACACCCAATAATATGTCATGATATGAAGGCCTTCGACCTCTTAATGTATTTTTTGCATCCACTCCCAACTATAGACATCTGGATTCTAAGCGGTCAATGAAGGCCTCTTTTCCTTCTGTTGTTGCATCATGCCTTCAATATTGCAATCCATAAGTTCCACACAATTCATATGTAAATATAAAGTAATGCAAAATCCACATAGGAAAGAGAATCTCTCCGACATTCACCCCAACCAAATCTGCATAGCGTCTTGGATATGCCAACAATGACCTAAAATCTATTTGCATATTGATGATAAAAAACATAGCATGGGCATGGGTGAAAAACAGAAAGTGTCTATGCACAGCCTTATAATGTAGCCCTAAACCTGTTTGCATATTGATGATCAAATTCATAGCATATGCATGGGTGAGAAATAGAAAGTGCCTATGCATGGCCTTATAATGTAGCCCTAAATCTGTTTGGATATTGATGATCAAATTTATAGCATGTGCATGGGTGAAAAACAGAAAGTGTCTATGCACGGCCTTACAATGTAGCCTTATTGAATGCATACTTTGAAATACATAGAGAAGAAATATGGTGCAATCATTAGGATATAAGGCTTCTAATGGTGATGAGGCTTGTGCACTCACTCACATAAATATCAATGTGAATATACATTAATCCTTTCAATCACTCTTATGTGCATGGGTAAATCTCAATACATGAGCTTTTTCTATTTTAATGACTTGTAAATGAGCAATAAAGCTAACTCAATGATTTCCATTGGAGGGCAAAGAATCCCATTAAAATCACACAAGTCAAGATGAGGAGTCCTTCGCACATGGACTCATCTCTCAATAAAATATTTGAAGACATTGGTTGATCTTTGTGCTAGTCTATATGTTGAGGGTTCTTCATCACCTTCATGGTGATTAGATAACAATCCAACCTTGTACACTGCGGTGCCTATAAATTGATACTTTGAAGATAACCAATGAATTCCCTCTTGAGTGTTGTGTTGAAAAAAAGTGTAAAAATATTTCAATTTCTAGATATTTAGTGAAAAGTTTCTCTAAGCAGTGAACATCTAATCATGCACGGACACCCGATAATATGTCATGATATGAAGGCCTTCGACCTCTTATGGTATCTTTTGCATCCACTCCCAACTATAGACATTTGGATTCTAAGCGGTCAATCAAGGCCTCTCTTCCTTCTGTTGTTGCATCATGCCTTCAATATTGCAATCCATAAGTTCCACACAATTCATATGTAAATATAAAGTAATGCAAAATTCACATATGAGAGAGCATCTCTCCAATAGCGGTAAAGTATGCCCTCTTGAATTATATATTGACGGGGTTGGTTGGCACTTCGGACTTCATTTATGATGTCTTGGCTTTGATGTCCTACTCCTAAGCCCATTGAATTCTGCCTTTCAAGTATGAGGAGATGGTAGATATTGCTTGGATTTCAGGTCTTTGACTTCATGCATCTAGCATCACGTTCTGTTTTCCCAGTTTGTGAATGATCTCAATATCGCACTCGACAAGAAAATCTTGCCATCTTGCTTGTTTTGTTGCCATTGAGTCACATTTTTGGCGTGTTTCATCCCAGAGGTTGGTGGAGATGCACGAGGATCCATTGGTGCTTGCCTTGGGAGGGGGAGGAGGTGAGGTGCCTACCTTGAGAGAGGGGGGAGAGGATCTAGCCTTGAGAGGGGGAGGGGGGAGAGGGTCTTTCTTGAGAGGCAGAGGGGGGGCACAAGGGGGTGGCCATTGCTTGAGGGGGTGGGAGTGGGGGAACAAGGGGGTGGCCCTTGCTTGAGAGGGTGGGAGGGTGAAAGATCTCGTGTGACCTCAAAGAAATTCCCATGGATGGGCTCGAGATGTTAGATGGCGCTTCCAGCATGGATGTGATAGTCAACCCATCCAAAGGCTTCCCCTAGGGTCGTTTCTCTGATACCACTTGGGACATTCAACCCAAACATGCAAGAAACTCGACATGGGATGCCAAGGTGATTGCCAAAAGAATACATTTTATATTATGTTCGCAAATCACATTACAAGGGATGATAGCGAGAGCTTGGTAGAAAAGTAGATCTACTACCACTTATAATTGTGCACAATCAGGCACAGCAGGGCATACTCCCCAAGCACCAAGATGGGCCATATAGAAAAATAGGGCTTGCGATAGTCTAAGCCCTCCTCTTGCATCCACTCATCTCAATTTTTGTGTAAGTGAAGGGCTATTTTAAGCCCCCTTCAAGGTGCCTCTCTTATAGAATCAAGTGTAGGGCTAATCTAAGCCCCACCCTCTCCAAGGTGTCTACTTTATTTTTGGTGCAAGTGTAGGGCTACTTTAAGCCCCCACACCCGTACCCCAACTCAATTTTGTGAACCAATTTTTATTGCAAGTGTGGTAACTTTGTTTCTATGGCAACAATGCTAACAATTTCAAATGCCACGTCCTCAAGTCAATTATATTTACCCTACTTTATGCCAATATTCATGCCAAAAAATGAAAGGCTAAGTGGGACAAATTACAACATATGAAAGGATACAATTAGGACCTACCTCTATGCAAACTTTTTGTATGAGGTAGTCAAAGAACAACATGAGAGCTAGGTAAGCATAACGATTTAGGAGCTTGGAATGTATGGAATGTAAAGGACAAGCGAGCATTAAGCCAACTTCTCCTCGCACGTGATGAATTGACAAAGGGTCACATCATTGCATGTAAGACTTCAAAAGAAGCTTGGGATATTCTTGCAAATCTCTATGAAGACAAAACATCTGCTAAGATTTTTATTCTAGAGGCCGAGTTTCACAATCTCACTATGCATCCACAAAACACCATCATAAAACTGATAGCCCAATTTGAAGATTACCAACACAAGTTAGCACTATGTGGACGACAAATTTTAAGTGAAGACATGGCCATTAGGTTACTCAACAAGCTTCCTTGGTCTTATGAGACTTTTTTGACCACTCTATACAATAGAGGTCAAGCACTCACTTGGGAAGAGGTTAGAAGATGGTTACTTCTCCATGACTCTAGACAAAAGACCCAAGCCTCCCAAGAAATAGCCATGAAGCCAAAGTTACCTTGCACAAGACTAAAGGACAAAAAGGCCATAAAGAATCGAAGGACAAAGGCAAGAAGAAGTTCACTTGTAATTTTTGTGGCAAGACTGATCACATCAAAAAATATTACTTCAAGAAGAAGTAGAGGGATAAATCTAACTCTAGTTCAAAGACCGAACATCACTCTAATTACACAAGTGAAGATCTTTTTCTCACAACGGAGCACAAGGCACTTGTTGTATCCACTCCCATGAAAGAATGGATTTTTGATAGTGGTGATTCATTACACATGTGCCATGAAAAAATGATTTTCATGAGTTTGAAGAGCACAAAGGTCAAGTTTATCTTGGAGAGAAAAAGTGCATTGAGATTCAAGGAAAAAGCAAAGTTCATGTCACTAATTCAGAATGCCAAACCAAGTCACTCAAAGATGTTCTTTATGTACCAAGCCTTTTTAAGAACCTTCTCTCAATGAAGGCCATTCTAAAGTGAAACATGACGGTGCAATTCGATCACAACAAAATTCAAGTCATCAATCATGAATCCAATGATTTGATAGCTCAAGGCTTTGAAGACAAAGTTCTCTACAAGCTTTGAAGTTTTTTGGACAAAGACTCAATTCTTAGCTTATGACATTGCGAATTTGGACATACCTCTTTCTTAGCTAAGATCTCTTCCAATCATCTTGTCAAGGGTTTACCCAGGATCGCACATGGGGAATTGAATTGCCATGCATGTGCCAAGCAAACAATTGCCCCTTTGCCTATAGAATCATCCATTTCTACATCTAAACCCTTAGCATTAGTCCATGCAAATATTTGGGGACCTATGCATACACCTTCTCTTAGTGGGTCAATTTACTTCTTTCTGATAGTAGAAGACTTCACTAGATATACCTTGGTTTATTCACTCAAGCATAACGAGGATGCCCTTTTCAAGGTCAAAGAGTGGACACAAACAGTTCAAGAAGCTTTTCCAAGCTCTTTGAAGTCATCCGATTTGATGGAGACAGTAGCTTTGTCAATCACACCTTCTCCAAGTACTTGAAGCAATATGGAATTAAGTATCAAGCATCACAAGATACTAAAAAAGGTATTTCCTTAGAGAAGATTCGATGTGTGATCCAAACGGCCAAGGTATGCTTAGTCAAAAGCAACTTCTACTAAGGTTTTGGGCTGAAGTAGTACAGGCAATAGTTCATATTTTGAACAAAAGGTTTCAGTTGTCTTGAAGAACCAAACACCATTTGAGCTTTACTTTCAGAAGAAGCCGAGTGTGAGCTATTTTTGTACGTTTGTCCAAGGTCATGATGATGATCGGCCTAAGCAGTACATTTTTATTAGTTACAGTGACTAACAGAAGGCATGCAAACTCTATGACCCAAAGTTTCACTCAGTTATAGTAATCAAAGACTACACTTTGATGAATACTCTAAGTATCCATCCCTTTTGGATCCTCCCATTTCCAATTTAGAGGGGGATCATCCTAGTTTCAGACAGTCAAACTATGTGGAGCATGCTCTCTTTGCACATGACTTTCCAAATCATGATATCATTTTGGAGCAAGAGGTTTTAGAGATACCATCTCAGTTTATAACTCAGATGGGTACACCTCCTATCGAGCCATCGAAGGCTTATATTTCCCTTAGCTTCAGTTGGGCATTACTCTAGGATTAGTGACTTGTCCATTTCCATTTTTATCTTTGAGAGTCCACTTACCTCATCTATAGCAACATTCGGAGCATGTACTTTTCCATTCATGGAGTCTAGCATCTTTTCATTTACCACAGGATATGAACAATCATCATGTACAAAGAAATTATGTTCTTCTTTAACATTGCCACTAGTAATTGGCACATTTGCACATGCACCAAGTAGGTATCTAGGGGCATTATTTGGTGCACTCATTTTTCAAACATAGTCATGATCAATTGGCCATTTCCCTTCATTATATAATTCTCTTGATACTACATTAATTTCCAGTCCCAAGTCAATTAAAGCTACATGTGATTTGCTGCTATCTCCAATTTTTACAACAGCTTCAATCATACTTCATGCCCAATGTTATTGTGTAAAATGTCTTTTTGGGTTTCCATTAGTTTTCTGTATATGTCCTATCGTAGGCCCTAAATAGTTCTTTTGAGCATAAGTTCTATTATATTAAGATTCATTTACATTAATTGTACTCACTTTAGGTTCCTCGTTTTCTTTATTCCATCCATTTCAATACCCTCATTCTTCATTTTCAATCGGTTTTCTTTGTCTCCTTATAGAAATCATAAAATCCTCTTTTACATCTATACGTGCTAATGCTAATAATCCCTCCAATGTTAGAGTTACCTATGCTTTCATTATTTTCTCATCCACCACTTTCTTAATACCTATCTGTTTCTCTAACTGGGAAATCAATTTGATGGTAGGTTTTTTATTTCCTGTTTTCTCTCCGTTTTCACCTTCCTCTTGAGTAGGTTGCTTTTCTCAATTTCTCTTGTCCTTTCTCTTCATTCAAAGGTTTATTTTTTCATTTTTTCCACAGTTTGTTTTACCTTTCCTTTATTAGGACTCTCCTCTCTTGTTCCTCTTTCTTACTCCCCTACATAGGCTCTGGTTTTGCAGGTTCATTTATTGGCTCACTATTCTTATTTTGTTTCGTAAACCAAGTAGTTTCTTTACTTTGACCTTCATTCTCTTCATCTCTCGTCCTTTTCTCATCAATTTTTATTTCATGAGTGTCGACAAAGAACATATTTACAAGC
Source organism: Ceratopteris richardii (assembly GCA_020310875.1). Lineage (NCBI taxonomy): Eukaryota > Viridiplantae > Streptophyta > Polypodiopsida > Polypodiales > Pteridaceae > Ceratopteris > Ceratopteris richardii. The sequence continues at coordinate 47,381,831 of CM035423.1, forward strand.
TCATTCCAATAGCTCTTTGCATAAATATCAAAACTCGAGGCACATAATGTTTTAGCTAATAACGTACATCTACTAGAAAAAACATACATATGAGTCCAAAACTAACTTTCTTGATCATTGTCATCAAGTCTAAATGCATTAGTATTCTAGCTTGTTGAAGCTTCATAAAATTTTTTTAAACCCTCTTTTTCAAAATTTTGTCGTAATGGTCTCTTGGTTGCATACTCACAGGGTTGACGGTCTATTTTAGTGACCCAATCCTATCCTTGGCTTCCTTAAATAGATTGTATGTCTAGTTTGGATGATTGAACTCATCAAACCAGGTGCATTTGCGAGGCTGATTATAAGGTCTTCTTCTTTGCTCGAGAATCATAGGATCTTTCACTTGCTCTCTCAATTCAAACTCTTGAATGCTTTTCAAGGTTGTTATCTGAGTCAATAATGTTTCATTGTATTTTACTATTGAATCTACTTTGGTCTCTAAAAATGTCATTTTCGGATCCTCTCTCTCTAACAAGGTATGTTCAACTTCAATCTTAGGTTGAGTCTCTCTCTCAGCTATTTTAGGGTCTTGGCTTAAATTTCATTCCTATATTTGAGGTATTCTATTAACATTTACATGCACATTCTCCCAAGTTTCAATAAGACTACTTGTAGTTGTTTCCTCCTTTAACATTGGCTCTAATTCTCATTGTAGAGGCATATCAAGCATTCTTAGGAAATTACAAAGCTTATCGTGTTCTATAATTTCCCAATTAATTTCAAGCAATTGATTGAATTTGACTTCGAACTCAGTTAAGTATTATATAATATGTTTATGAGCTTGAGAGGTATCCACCCATCATAAAAGCATGGCCCCATTATTTTTGCTATAGCCATATGAGAGAAATCTGCAAGGAGTTGGATCTTAGAATTAGCCCAAGACATATTTGAGGTAACTACCCTAACCCAATGTGTTCCCTATTAAATCCATGAGAGGTAGGAATGAATGTATCTTTCTTTTAATCTACGTGCAATCCATATTTCTCAATGATCTACTCGTACTACCTAAGATATAATGTAGCATTCATTCCATTAAATTCCCCTCTATCCATTTTAGTTGAATCTATTATTTTCCAAATTTTTTGTATGTTGTTTAATTTTAAGTCAGATACAATTGATAGAACAAAAACATAACAATGTATTTCATGAAGAATCCTTTCTACCTCCTCTTCTTGTGAAATATCTGTTTTTGGTTCTTGCTATGCACGTATGCAAAAATTGAAAAACAAGTCGAACAATGTGCAAAGATTCCTTTTATACGCTTATAATGAAAAAAAACAAGAACTTAAAGTTCATATACCTTACTTCACTTGTAGTCAGAGATGAAAAAAGGCCATAGTAACCAATAGAGAGGCTTACATTTGACTCCGTCATTGCAAAGCATTGCATAGAAAAGTCATCGCAAATGAAGAACCTACATGTTATGAAGATGCAAGCCAGTGTAGGAAATGGCAAGAAGCTATGAAGGGATAAATCCTAGCCTTGGAGGACAACATAACATGGACCTTAGTTCCAAGAACCAAAGACATGAAGGTTATAGGCCACTAATGGGTCTTCAAGCTCAAAGTAAATTCGGATGGGAGCATAGCAAGGTACAAGGCAAGGTTAGTTGTTAAAGGTTTTTCTCAACCATATGGAGCTGACTTTGAGAAAACATTCAGACATGTGGCTAAGTACCACAATCAAAACATTAACTGCTTTGGCTATAAGTAAGGTTGGAAAAACATACGAATTAGGTGTCTAGAATGTCCTCTTGAATGGTGAGCTAGAAGAGATAGTGTATATGGATCCACCTTTGGGATTTGAAGATTGTAGGAAATCAAGTCATGTTTGTAGGCTGAAAAAGGCTTTTTATGGACTCAAGCAAGCACCTAAAGCTTAGGACCAAATGCTTGTGGAGTACCTAATCAAATGTGGCTACAGACAAAGCAAAGATGATCCACCCCTATTCATAAGAAAACGTGAAATGTTTTTCTACCTATTTGTATATGTAGACAATTTGATCATAATAGGTGATTACAAAGAAGAAATCAAGTAAATAAAGACGATGATAGGATAAGAATTTAAGATCTCAAGTTTGGGAGATATTAGGTACTTAATAGGTATTGAAGTTGTGTATAAATCAAATGGCATTTGGTCAATGAAAATAAAGTGCATACTAGTTGTGTTGGAAATATTTACTCTCATAGCTTGCAATCCATTGATGCATTGTGTGGAAGTCAATATCCAACTTAGATCAATGGAAGGAGATGAATTCCAAAACCTTACACTTTATAGATGCATCATTGGGCCATTGATATAGACCATAATTACAAGACCGGACTTTTCATATGTAGTGGGAGTCCTTTCTCAATTCATACAAGCTCCTAGAGTGCCACATCTTCTTGTTGCTAAAAGGGTGCTAATAAATCTCAAAGCCTCTATCAATGAAGGTTCATATCATCCTTTTGAGATTTATTTTTAGTTCAAAATTTCTCTATTTTGGGTTGGTTGAAAGGATGATAGGAGAATCACAATTGGTTACGTGGTCATGCTATGGAAGAAGCTCATCTTGTGGAGCTCAAAGAAATAATCCACAATTGCTTTGTTGTCAACTGAAGCTGAGTATAGAGCTTTGGCTAAAATTGGCTAAAGTTAAAAGTGAATTCATGTGTCTAAAGGAGCTATTTGAAGACTAAAATATGCAGTCAATATGATACCTATCTATTATGATAATAAGAGTAGCTTATACCTAGCCACAAATCCCATGTTCATGCTAGGAGTAAACACATTGAGGTTCACTATCATTTTGTGAAAGAGAAGGTGGAAGCTAAAGAAGTGCAAATCTATCATAATATTACCAAAGGCCAATGCATACATATTTTCACTAAAGCATTGGATTTTCAAAGCTTACCAATTTCAAAAGAAGCATTGGAATAATGATCTTGGATGAAGTGGTTGAAACTTGAGGGGGAGTGTTGAAAATAAAGCTCCAACCTTAGGAGGACTTTGAAGTAATTTCATTGGCTACAAGTGAAGAGATTTCACTAAATCTCATTATCCACACATGGAGCACTAAAGGACACGAAATTCCACAAGATTCCTTTGTTGGAAGTCAGGTAGGCCCTTAGCTCATGTCATATGTCCATGGTTCCATAGGTCCAGTATATATATACAACATTAATTCTAGCAATCTTCCATATTGACAAAACATGAACATACCACAACTTAATCATACAAATGATGAGATAAAGATAGAGAAAGAATAGACAACATGTGTAAGGTGTTACGTAAGCCATTGCTTACTCATAGTATCATATATACCAATGTTCAATGTACAATGTGGGAGCAAAACTCTCAACCACTCTATGTGATGAGAAATAGATGAATGAGTGAATGTACAATGTAACAAACATATTCAGATGTATGGGCAGTAATCTGAATATACATGAGATGTGTGACCTTATAGGTTATAGATGAGTGAATATGAGTGACTGAATGAGGAAGGATCAGTGTGAAACTGATGGTCAACAAACCTACATCTAAACTTAGGCTATTGAAGACCCTAAGTTAGATACATGTGTGAAAAGATCACAAACTTATAAAGTAGCATAGAATGCTAACAAGTTTGCTGCCTGAAATCCTCAAACTCATGTGAACACACCTTCTCAAACACCTCATAAAAATATGCATAAAGCATATAAGTACTGATTCTCTTGTACCTATGCCGAATAGGACTCCTTTTGATATGAACGCCACAGCCTCCATAAACTTCAAGTAGTACCTATGTGCATAAAGAGAATATGTACCTGAATACTTAACATAAGATGTAAATCTTATGTTAAACACCATCTAATGTCTTTGAAGTAGCCCGACATCTTCTATGTAGAAGACAATCTTCAACCTAATATCTTCCTGTAGAAGATAATCTTCAAATACGCCATGTAGATGGTCCCATCCAATGTCTTTGAAGTAGCCAGACAACTTCTTGTAGAAGATAATCTTCAACCTAACATCTTCTTGTAGAAGATGATCTTCAAATACATCATGTAGATGGGCGATCCTCACCATCAAGCTGCTAATAATCAAGTCTTCTTGCCATGAACAAGAGATGACCTCCTCTCCATGAGCTAGAGTGTGAGCACACCCTTCATCTTCTCCAAGAAGAATCACCAAGAAGAACTCCATAGCTGCTCCTCAACATGCTTCAAGTTAGCACCATGGCTGCCCCATGTGCTAGAAGAAACACCACCTCTACTGAGGTCCAAGCTCTAGAAAGCTTGTGTTGATCCTAGGTGAAGGATGATTACAATGAGCCCAAGACTCTTGTTTTATAGTGTTTGATTGTCCTTGAAAAGCACCCCTCCAAAAGCAATCGCTTCTAATAAAGCTACGAACGAACAACGATCGCAATTCGTAGACAAAGAAAATCTTTCTCCGTCGGAATTCGTCAAAAGCATGATAAAATAAAAGCTTCGCGCTGCCGTCTGCTCGCCGTGGGATTTGAACTCGCGTGGGCACGTTAGGAGGCTTTTGCCATATCCACAGCGCCTAAGCGCTTTTTCTGTTAGAAGGACTAGTAAAATAGACTACTTATGCTATAGTCTCTTGACAAAATGGATCAATAGGAACATTGTTTTCCAACAATCCCCCCTGCAATGTCATATTGGTACAATCTGAACTGAATCTGCAAACTTTATAATCTGCAAATTACCACAAGCTTCAAGCTTGTACTTCCGATCCTTCAGAAAAAGTCTTCTTCAAAACTGAAATTGACTTTCCTTCAAAAAAACCTGAACTTGCTGAATATGAACCATAATACTTGAGAAAATATGCAAACTAGATATCCAATAGTGTACTTATCAAGCAATCACTGCTTGACAACAAATATAGCATGAACTGTCTCTGCACCTGCTATCTCCTGTCTTCAAAAACCTGAAAACTTACACTAGGATCCATATATTTGCATTTACCTTCCAAAAAGGTTTCTCAACGTACTTCTGCTGTGTCATGTAAATACACTAAACAAAATCAAGAACTGAATCCTGGAACCTGTGACTGTCAACTCACAACTTAGTGTATTATGAACACTGCTGGTTCATCTCTGACTGTACTCAACTCAATATGAGTCAAAAAATCTATGATGTCATAATGTCTTCATCCTTTAAATCCTTCATACCTCTTTCCTTCAGAACTTGGTATAAACATATATGTGCGCACTTTTGAAATATACCTCTCTGAAATATCAAGTTTCTCTTCAAATAGAACTCTGGAACCTTCTCCTGAACAGGAACATCCTAACAGGAACTTTCTCCAAACATTCTTCTTCTTCCTTCTTCTTTCAAAGCTGGAACATAAAGAGAACCTGACAAAGGAAATATAGGAATACCTGAAATAGGAATACCTGTAGGTATGACTCTGTATTCTTTTACATATGGCTGAAAATAAGTCTTCATGTTTCATCACCCCCCTGGATGATTTAACACTAGTGTCCAGTATTCTTCAAATATATCAGACTTTATGAAATGTGGAACGTCTTCCTTCATAAATCTGATGTTCAGTGATCAATACCTGTATCTGAAACAAAATCTCTGAACCCTTTTTATTAGCATTCTGCACATGCCAATAGCTTTCCATGTCATTCTTCAGCTTTCCAAAATCTAGAATAAGGTTAGCTGAACCTAACATAATAAAACCTTGTTGAAAGCTTTATAGGATTCATAACCTTCTGCAACATAACAAGTATTTCTATCTCTTTACAACACAAATCTGATAGAATCTGAATCTTTGACTGACTTCTTCCAATGTTAAGAATCTTCATAAAACAAAGGATAGACAACTGACTCATAAATGCTCAAGATCATACAAGATCAATGATCTTTCCTGTGTAGAATCTGCTGTCATCAAACCTTCATGACTGAATGTTTGATTTACTTTCTGAATGTCTCCAAGTGTCCATGCTTCTTACAAAGTTGTCAAACTTTTCTACAAACAAAGCCTTTCCAAGAATCTGCAATTCTTACTTGAAACATAAGTGGACAAAATTCTCACCTTGAGAACTCCAAAAGCTGCAAGTTGATACTTCATAACTTTCATATTTTACCCGGGTGAAATGTGATAGTACCTGCTTGATTTTCTTTTGGCTAACTCCACTTTTCAATCAAGTTATAGGATCTAATGGAACACCTTTTTGAATACAAGCATGTATCCAAAAATCAAGACAATCATAAAAAGTAGATTCTTCAACTGACTGGTACATCAACAAGTCTGAATTTTCTGAAGTTTCTGAAAATACTGAATATGAGGTAACCTTTTCCAAACATAAAACCTCAACCCAAGTCTTCAACATCTGCTATAGAAAACTCTTTTACCTCAAGAGTTAGATAAAGAAGAAATATTTTTCTTTGCAACTTGTCATATACCAAGTAGCTCTGTATTGACACTCCAAGAATTCTTTGAGGGAACATATAAGCTGCCTGCTTAAAAGCTTCATAACTCATATACATATGAGTCAAAACATATATCTGCTGCTTTTCTTTCTCTCAATGCAATTCTTTGTCAAATCTACTAAATCATGACCAAGTGTAATGCAAAACAAGAAACTGCTTCTTCTTTAAACAAGATGTTCTCGTAGACTTGTCTTTGGATGTAGAGGATAAAATAGGAAAAGTATATGGAAAATATATGAGAAAAGGAAGCCTTACTTTTCTTTTGGAAATGATGGACTTTCTTCTTCTGCATCTTTCTTCCACCTGATGATGTCAACATCTTCAAACTTCTCTTCCATACCTTTTGTTATCTTCATCTTGAAGTAGCAAGCACTCTTGATTTCTTCAAATGAACTTTTTCTCTTCCTCTAGTGCTAAGAGTAAGAGATAAAACAAATATGGTATACAAATGGAAGTGAATATAGAATCATGTTTTATCATCTCCTCATATCTCTGAATCAAAATTCTGCTTCAAATGTCTGAAACGACTATATTCACCAATCGTTGTCTGAATGATGAATTGCCCTTCTAGAGTTACCTTCTCTAGATACATTTGTACCTTGATATCCAACCAACTTACAACAGAAAATTGGCTGAAAAAACTCATCTCATCTCTGCACTTGTCTTCTTAGATGAACTTTCTTGCCATGAAAGAGATCTCTCAAAACTCTCTAGAAAAAACCTCTAGATACCTGTTTTGATGTAGCCTTTAACTTTCAAATAATGAAAGTGTATAAAAGTACTCCTTGAAACCTTCAAAATCTCTTCATAACTGCTCTTCTAAGATATGACCTGCAAATGATAATCTGATAGTAGAAACTGATACCTGTGATTTGATGTTGATCTGATTCCTTCATCTTCTCTAAACCATTGTTGTTCCTTGAATTTGAAGTAGTCTTCTCTTCATCAAGTCTGGGTCTTCAAACAATACTTTTGTAAAGTATTTGCATACTCTTCCAAAAATATTCGGCTGCTAACAGATCATCAACTTCATACTCCACACTGATGAATACACATGTAACTGAAGTGTCTAATTCTCAAATCTCTACTCATCTAGATTAAGTGTGTATGTCAAATGTCAAATATTAGAAGATGCTTTCAAATCATATGTTGTAAATCTGAAATTCTGGAACCTGAGATATGAATGAGCCTTAATGAATTGATGCCAAAGATCTAAAGTTCTGAAACCAAAACCTTAGTGCTCTGATACCAAATGTTGGAAGTCAGGTAGGCCCTTAGCTCATGTCATATGTCCATGGTTCCATAGGTCCAGTATATATATACAACATTAATTCTAGCAATCTTCCATATTGACAAAACATGAACATACCACAACTTAATCATACAAATGATGAGATAAAGATAGAGAAAGAATAGACAACATGTGTAAGGTGTTACGTAAGCCATTGCTTACTCATAGTATCATATATACCAATGTTCAATGTACAATGTGGGAGCAAAACTCTCAACCACTCTATGTGATGAGAAATAGATGAATGAGTGAATGTACAATGTAACAAACATATTCAGATGTATGGGCAGTAATCTGAATATACATGAGATGTGTGACCTTATAGGTTATAGATGAGTGAATATGAGTGACTGAATGAGGAAGGATCAGTGTGAAACTGATGGTCAACAAACCTACATCTAAACTTAGGCTATTGAAGACCCTAAGTTAGATACATGTGTGAAAAGATCACAAACTTATAAAGTAGCATAGAATGCTAACAAGTTTGCTGCCTGAAATCCTCAAACTCATGTGAACACACCTTCTCAAACACCTCATAAAAATATGCATAAAGCATATAAGTACTGATTCTCTTGTACCTATGCCGAATAGGACTCCTTTTGATATGAACGCCACAGCCTCCATAAACTTCAAGTAGTACCTATGTGCATAAAGAGAATATGTACCTGAATACTTAACATAAGATGTAAATCTTATGTTAAACACCATCTAATGTCTTTGAAGTAGCCCGACATCTTCTATGTAGAAGACAATCTTCAACCTAATATCTTCCTGTAGAAGATAATCTTCAAATACGCCATGTAGATGGTCCCATCCAATGTCTTTGAAGTAGCCAGACAACTTCTTGTAGAAGATAATCTTCAACCTAACATCTTCTTGTAGAAGATGATCTTCAAATACATCATGTAGATGGGCGATCCTCACCATCAAGCTGCTAATAATCAAGTCTTCTTGCCATGAACAAGAGATGACCTCCTCTCCATGAGCTAGAGTGTGAGCACACCCTTCATCTTCTCCAAGAAGAATCACCAAGAAGAACTCCATAGCTGCTCCTCAACATGCTTCAAGTTAGCACCATGGCTGCCCCATGTGCTAGAAGAAACACCACCTCTACTGAGGTCCAAGCTCTAGAAAGCTTGTGTTGATCCTAGGTGAAGGATGATTACAATGAGCCCAAGACTCTTGTTTTATAGTGTTTGATTGTCCTTGAAAAGCACCCCTCCAAAAGCAATCGCTTCTAATAAAGCTACGAACGAACAACGATCGCAATTCGTAGACAAAGAAAATCTTTCTCCGTCGGAATTCGTCAAAAGCATGATAAAATAAAAGCTTCGCGCTGCCGTCTGCTCGCCGTGGGATTTGAACTCGCGTGGGCACGTTAGGAGGCTTTTGCCATATCCACAGCGCCTAAGCGCTTTTTCTGTTAGAAGGACTAGTAAAATAGACTACTTATGCTATAGTCTCTTGACAAAATGGATCAATAGGAACATTGTTTTCCAACATCCTTCACCAAAGAGTTGCTGAAAGCCCCCTCATTCATCTCATCTTTTTGCAATCACACTTAGGTGTGACTCTTGATTTTTAGGAAAATAGCATCTCACTTTTGCACTGGTATAAATATGTCAATTTGGTCCAAATGGGTAATATTGCATTTTTTTTCTAGTTTTTAGAAGTCTTCCTTAGTGTGTTGTAATATTAGAAAGAACCCCTTTCTTAAGCTCACCCCTTGCTTGTTCTTTTGGTTTTGAGTAGGCATACCTCTATTTGTGTAGGCATTGTTGGAACTTTCTAAACTTTCATTGTCAACATTGTTTCTCCTTCATTAGGAATACATTTTATGTACCTTTTTTGCCATTCAATAGGTAATATAGTCAATTTTGTGCTCACCAACTATCTACTTTAATCGCTAAGAAGTAGAGACATAAGTTTCTAAGTTGTAAGCAGAGACACAGGTTTCTTAGTGATTACTCAAAGAATGGAGCTTTAAGTAATTTCTCCAACTTATAAGCATTTTTTCTACTTCCATAATTATCCATTTGTTTTTATTTTGGTTTCACTCGATATCCCATTTTCTCAAGTTGGGTCAAATTTGAGACTCATTCTCTAGTTAATCTTGGAGAAAGGCTTGTTGGAGTGACATGTGATTACTATGTGACTAGCTTTTGCATATACTCAACTAGTATATCTTGCAAAGATTGTTTCTCGTAGTGTAGGTAACCATTTTGTGTAAAAAAAAAATTCTTGGATAGTTCCAAAAGTCTACTCTAGATATGCAAAAGCTCCTTGGAACTTTGCAAAAGTAGAATTTTGGGTTCTAGAGGTGCTAAGAAGTCTAGTTGTCAAGCTCATTCCACCTCATGGTTGCATATGGCTTGAGATACAACCCCCATCATCTCTTCATCTAATTCATTTTAGTTTTGTGTGTTTTCACAGCTAAAGAAGTGGGAGAAATAAATGTACTAGATCTTCAAACAATTTTTTATGGATTCAAAGTTCTCAATCATGATAAAGAGATCTTTGGGATTTCTTATGAGATCTCTTGTGCTAACATAATGTTTGATTTGCAAGAATTTATCAATGGAAGGAAAAAGGATTGTGTAATCTATGTTCTATCCATTTCTATGTATGCGGAAATAGCAATTTTTGGACAAAAAATTTGAGGAGAAAGAGATCTCTATTCAGATAAAAATATAAAATTATTGACAAAAAGGTAAAAGCAATTGTGCTTCCACTTTTGGGTCATAGTAATCAGCTCACAGAAAGAGTAAAGAATTGGAAACTACTAGGAAATAAAAGAAGAATAGGACATAAATTCACTAAAGGAACTCTTAAGTAAGTTCAAATAGGATTAAATGACTCCCTTAATGAAAAAGAGAAAGGTTTCTTCCCCCAAATCATTTTCAGGCATGGAAAAGCCTTTTCTTTCAGTTCCCATGAGATTGGATGTGTAGATCCATCTATGATAGCCCCCATGATTATATTTTCTATACCCCACGTGCCATGGAGGCTTTGACCAATTCGTATGCCAAAAACTCATATTTCATAATTAATTGATATGCTAAACAATAATATAAGAGTGGACGTCCTTGAGCCATTGAGTGCTCCCTATTTTAATCGATGGTTTACAATTCAGAAGAAAAATGGATCTTTGTGATTTATTCAAGATCTACAACCTATTAATAAGGCAACCATTTGGAATATGGGCACCAGCATAATTGTGGATTAGTATGTCAATGATTTCTTAGGAAAGTGAATTGGAAACTTGAATCCTTGTTATGATCAATTCTAACTAGCACTTGAGAGTCAAGATCTAACACCATTGAGAATGTAACTAGGTCTTGTGTGGATGTGCACTTTGCTACAAGAGCCATGAAATTGGTGGCATATACAATGAATGGCCTTCACAAGGCGTTGAAAGATTTTATTTCACACCTGACCATGCACTTTATTTATGATGTTCCAATCAAAGTATGTGAGGATAAAGAGAAAGATGTGACCCTTCATGAGAATGGGTGTAGAAATTTCATTAAAGATCATATGAATGTTTGTGAGCCCATTATAAGTTAGTTAGAGGAATTTCATCTAACATTATAGGTAGAAAAAATAGTATTTGGAGTTCAAAAATTCTTGATTGTGCGAAGCCTATGTGGACCAAAGGGGAGAAAACCAAGTCGCAAGAAAGTTGATGCTATCTAAAACATAAAATAAATCTACTCCTTGATCGCTAAGGTGATAAATTTTTTTGGAGCATGGTTTTTGTATGTGATGTGGATTCCACATTTCTCTCATGTAGGAGACCGACTTATCAATTCCTATGAAAATGTCAAAGATCTCAATGGAAAGAGATATATAATTAGGGTGCGAAGAAATAGAAAACAAATGTAATAGAAGCTTCAATACTTAGGCAGGTTGATTATATTAATTACAAGCTGATTCTCATTACTACGGATATGCTCTTGACATGTATAGGATGGGCAATTCACCAAGACGATGAGCAAGGCCAGAGATATTTCACCTGCTTTGGAGCTAAAGTGTTGGATGTTCATCAGAGAGGCTACCCACCTTTGCAAGTTTCATGTGATGATGCAGATTATTCCATTTCTTATGCAGATTTACATGATGCACTAGCTGATGAGAGTGCTGATATTGACCAAGAAAAAACTATGCCAAAATGGTTGGTGCAGACTTTGCGTGATAGCAAATTAGATGCACTCTATCATATCGTACTCGTTCAGGCTCTCATAGCACCTCTTTTGCATCAGATTGCTATGCTATGGCTACATCTAGTCTCTGTGATGAGAATGAGCCTGTTTGATTTGATGAAGCACCAAATTCAAAAAATTGGATGGCTGCTATGCAATCTGAATATGATGTTATAATGAAGAATGGTACTTGGTCTTTATGTGACTTGCCTCCTGGCAAGAAGGCCATTGGCACTAAGTGGGTATACAAGCTGAAGCGTAAACCAGATGGTATAGTTGAGAGGTATAAGGCTAGGCTTGTTGCAAAGGGTTCTGCGTAGGAAAGAGGCATTGATTTTGATGAGACCTTTGCACCTACATGCCGTATGACTACTATTCGGAGCATCTGTGTACTTGCAGCTCATCATGGTTGGAATGTACATCATTTGGACATTAAAACAACATTTCTGAATGGTGACTTGCATGAAGAAGTGTATGTTTTTCAGCCCCATGGCTTTGTGCAGAAAGGGCATAAAAACCAAGTGTCCAGGTTAAGAAGGCATTATATGGTTTAAAGCAAGCACCACGTGCTTGGTATGAGAAGATACATGCCTATCTGATTGCACATGGTTTTGAGATCAGTATAACTGAAAGCACCTTATATGTTAAGTGTGCTATAGATGTGCTTCTGATCATTGTTGTCTATGTTGATGACATGCTGCTCACTGGTCCTATTGAGAAGCATATTGCTGATTTTAAGGCTGATTTGCATGCCTCATTTGAGATGTCTGATTTGGGGCATTTGCATCACTATTTGGGCATTCAATTTATGCAAGTTGATGGTGGAATGGCTTTGTGTCAAATGAAATATATTGACACATTATTGCAGTGTTTTGGCCTTGAAGACTCTAGGCCTATTGCCATTCCTATGGAGACAAGTTTACGATTGAGTCTTCATGATGCTGGAGATGCATTTGATGCTATTCTTTATCAGTAGGCTGTTGGATGCTTGATTTAATTATGCATTACTCGGTCAGATATTCACTTTGCTGTCTCACAGATGAGCATGTTTATGCATTGCCCAGAAGTCAAGCATGGGTAGGCAGTTAAGCGCATCTTTCGCTATTTGAGTGGTACTTGGCTACTTGGGTTGTTTTATCCCAAGGGGGATCACTACCACCAGATTTGCATGTTTTTTTTTACTCTAATTGGGTTGGTTGCTATGACACTCATGTGTCCACTAGTGGTTTTTGCTTCATGCTTGGTAGCTCATGTATATCTTGGTTGAGCAAGAAGCAACCTACTGTGGCCACTTCTAGTTGTGAGGCTGAGTATAGGGTAGCTTTCACAGTGACTCTTGAGTGTGTGTGGCCCAGATGCCTTATGGCTGATTTGGGTGTTGGTCAGACTTCTGCTACCACCATCTTCACTAACAGTCAGAGCGCATTGGCAGTTGTGAGGAACCCTATGTTCCATGCTCACACTAAGCACATTGAGGTGCATTATCACTATGTCAAGGAGAGGTTCTCTACTAGGGAGATCAGCTTGGCATTTGTGCCCACATAGGTGAACATTGCAGACCTTTTCATGAAGGCTCTGCCTAGGGAGAATTTTGAAGCTTTTTGCAAAGCTTTGGGCTTACTTCCTTTTGTGGAGTGATTTCCACATAGCTTGGCACTTCCTTATACATGAGTGCTAGATCCTTGTTCACCACATCACTCCTAGGGGGTATCTGTTGATATATTTAGGTAGTGATGTGTGTGAACACACTAGGACCACTGGGGCACTTTTTTCCCTCTTTAGGAGGTTTTTTCCCCCGACTTGTATATATGTTTATTGCCCTAATGGGCTACATATCTTTGTTCATTCTCTAGTAATACATTCAGTATTGTGTGTTGTGCTCCAAGCTTCTTCTTCTTCCTTGTGTTGTTCGTGTCTTCCGTAGACGTCTAACTTCAACAGTATTAACTTTTCTGCCCACTTAGGACACACTTCTAAATTGAAAAGATAAGTATGTGGTAAATCATCAGCTACTCTGTTAGGGGTTCTCCATGTGTTAACCTAGACAAATGATTAGCTCTTACGTGGGTATTTCCTTTCTTTACCACTACTTCAAAGTCGAACTCCATCATCAACAGAAACCATCTTACTAATCTTCCTATGTTACAGGGCATATTGACTAGGTACAATAGGGCCTGATGGTCTATGAAGAACTTGAACTTGTTGGCTAGAAGATAGTGTCTAAACTTCTTGACTGCATACACCATTCTTTAACCTTCTCGTTGTGTAGTCGTATAATTCCTTTTCGCCTGGTTTAGTTGTTTGCTCGCATATGCAATAGGGTGGTCTAATTTTCCTTCATCTACAGGTTGAGCTACAATGCATATGATTGCGTAGTTGGAGGCATCTACATGGATATGAAAAGGCTTATTCTAGTTGGGTATCTTCAAAATAGGTGTTGTACTTAGTCGTCTTTTTAGTTCATTAAATGGTTTCTCGCACTCATCCATCCATGTGAATTGGGTTAATAATCCATATAGTGGCTTAGCAATTATGGCGTACATGTGAAAAAATGTACGATAGTATCCACAATGACCCATAAAAGTCTGAATTTCCTTAGCATTTTTGGTCTTGGAAGCTCTAGGATCACCTTTACCTTATCCTCGTTAGTGGAAATTCCATTCTCGGATACAATGTGTCCTAGGATCTTTCCTTGTCTCACCATAAAGACACATTTTTCAGGACTCAGGTACACTCAATAGTGTCGAAACTTCTCAAATATCCTTTGTAATTGTGAAATGTGTTCCTGTCTCAGACCTCATGAATAAGTTCATAAGTCATCTATGTATACTTCCATACTCTTCTGTAGAAACTCTTTAAAGACGTGACACATCAACCTTTGGAAAGTAGTAGGGGCATTTTTGAGTCCAAATGGCATCACTTTAAAAGCATAGACTACCCATTCAGTTGCGAGTGCGGTCTTATATTGGTCCTCTATAGCAATAGCTACCTGGTTATACCCAAAGAACCCATCTAGGAAGCTATATACTTCCTTACTTGCAACTCTTTCCAAGCGATGATCAGTGATAGGTAATGGGTAGCTATCACGAATTGTGGCTGCATTTACTTTCTTCAGATTAATACATACTCTGAACTTCCCATTCTTTTTGGGTATGACCACTAATGGTGACACCCATTCTGTGTGTTCTATCTCATAAATGAATTCGGTTGCTAACAGTTTGTCTATTTCCTCCTTAATTTTTGCCGAATAGACATCATTATAAGTATCAGGGTGTTGCTTTGATGGTTTTGCATCATGCGTCATTGGGATTCGATGAGAACAAATGGATGGATCTCCACCTTTGAGGTCCTTGTAGGTCCATGCAAACACGTCTCGATATTTTCAAATTAGGCTTATCAATTCTTCTTCCTCTTCTGGTGACACATCTTTTCCTATATAGGTACATCTTTCTTCTCCATCTTCTAGGGTCACCATCACCTTCTTCATTTGTTCCTTGTTATCATAAGCTTCTCCTTCTCTGACCTTCCTTTTTGGCATTTGGATAGCTATCTTCCTCTCTTCTACTTCATATCTTTTGAAGTGCTCTAGGACTTCAAAAAGGTTTGGGGTTGGTTCTACCTTATCTAATGGCTTCTCATTGTTCGGTCTTGTCTGAGCTGCTTCTATTGCTAACACCTTGGGTGTTCCTCCTTTGTCATCGGCTTGGATTGCTTCTAAATATCATTCCTTCGAGTCAAATTCTAGCTCCATTTCTATGCTCTTGTACTCCTCCTTCCATTCCTTTTCTAATAATTCTCCTGTTTCTACTTCTTGAAGGACTACCTTGTAAAAATTTACATCATAACCTTCTTCATCTACACAACCATTCATGGTTAGTACCTCCTCATTTAAACACACATCTAATGTGGTTAGAATCCCCATCCATCTGTGTGGTTTGAATGCTTCATCTAAAAAAACTTGAGGCATATACATCTATAGGTCGGTAATTTTGATGTCCAATGGGCCATATATGAGTCTTTTTCTCTTCCCGCTTTGCTTCCTTACACATCCATATTTGTGCATCTTCGTGCATCCATGATTGGTCACTTGAACCTGCACTGTGAATTGATAAATCATCCTCTTCCTTGTGTATGGGATTCCATTCTAGTGGGGGTACATCCCTATATGAAAATGTGTGTGAATTGATCTCGGTAGTAGTCCCCTGATGTGGTAGGTATAACGCACCTCTTCCCCAGTCTTGTGCCACCCTCAGTTGTCTCATGAAGGGTCGTCCTAATATCATCTTGTAGTTATTTGATTTTCCAAATTGATAGACAGCTAGAGTGTGTTCAAATTCTACTCCGCACGTGGTCAACTTAATTTTCTCCAATATTGCTAGGGGTCTCTCTACATGGCCATCTGCTAATTAAAGCTTCATATGTGTTGGTCGCATGACTGGCTTTCCGCATTTGTCCCAAATTTCCTTGGTGGTTATGCCTACACCCGCTCCTGCGTCTAGAATGGCTTTAGTCATGTATTCATTATATGTGATGGGTAATCATGTATTACCCTCATCTCCTTCATTAAATTCTCCGACTTTATCAATGGGGATTTCTATGGCAGTTGGAAGTTCACTCTCTTTATTTTCCTTTTTATTCACCTCATTTTCTAATTTCAACTGTCCTGCTAACATGTTCCATAACTCTGGTTTGACACGTAGTATCTCTTCCACGGTTCTTCTTGAGCTCTGCTAAGTTGTGAGAGGTCTTACCTAAAGACTCATCTTCCTTGCCTCGAATTGTGGGAGCGTGAAAGACTAGGGACCCTTTCTCATATTCTCCCATATAATTAGGTAGAGTGGATAATCTCTATACTTCCTCTCTACCTCTATCTAACATAGAAACCTCTCCAATATACTTCTTCTAGATTTGGGGTGGATTGGTTTTCTCCAATGTCTAGTTCCTCAAAGGGTGGTTCTGAACTCTCATTCTTTATCGATCGGTCTTCTTAAATCTTAGCCCACAATTCTTGTGGCCAATTGGATTCTAGTTTTGAGATTATGGAAGCTAGTTTGCCGTGCATATTCTGTTGTTCCTCCTTACTACATTTCTCTTTAGATGTCTCTGTTGGGTTTTGATCATTTTCTTTAAAGCATTCATTGAATTGGCTCTCCGGTACTCTTGTTTCTAGGAGGACTGGGATAGTCTTTTCTAGGGTGGCTTGAGCTACTTCTATGAGCTTTCTACATATCGTCAGTATCTCCTTTTCTAACTCCCCTTGTGGGTAGAGTTTCTCATGCTTCTCTATATTTGGTCCTGTCGTGATTCTGGATTGGTACGCTTTCAACCACATGTCTAGGTCTTCTCATGTTGGATTTTGCTAGGATTGATCCTGGTTTATCTAGTTTCTGGATGTGAGACTTAGGTGGTGTATTATCTTGCGCTTCCATCTCCTCAGGTTTCTTACCGTCTATTACATCCTTATTGTCCTCTTTATTTTTATTTTTCATCCATTTGTTTCTAAGTTTTTCCCTTCTATTCTTCCAACTTTGCGCCTTCTTTGTTTGGCTACTCTCATGTGGATCTTCCAAATCTTCCACTACATGTATCTTTGGCTCTTAATCCTTACTCATCTCCTGTTCGGAATCTAATTTCTTTCTCACCTATCCTTTAGCTTGCACTCGTGTAATGGCTTTTAATGGTACTATCTATTCTTTATCGCTTCCTAATGATTCAATTACTTCGATCACATTGATTTGTGTTGTGTTATGAGTATTATTTGGATTTTTCGGACAATCTCTAAAAAGATGTTCCTTTTCACATTCATTGCAATAACCTTCCCAAGTCCAAGGAGGTGGTGGGTTGTCTGGCAGAGTGCAGTCTCTTATGAAATGATCTCCTCCGCATCTATAGCATGGTCCTTTTGGCACATGCGGTCTAATGGTTGGTCTCATAGGTGTTGGTGCCTTAGGTGCAGTGTACATTAGGTTTGCATACTCCGGTCCATAGGTGTTGTCATATCCTTCATAAACATAATATTTTTTATCATAAGGTTGATCATACTCTACCAGACTGGTGTCATAGGGATAGTATTCTCCTTGCGTTTTCTCATATCCCTGATTCATTGCTTCTCTACTAGCTAAGGGCATAGTTGGTACTATGGCTCTATCCATGTTCACCTCTACTTGAGTATATTTAGCTCGTACTACATTCTATGGAAGGGGTGGTTGTTGCCCTAATAGTGGTTGTGGTTGTCCATATCCCCCTTGTTCATAAGGTATGGGTGCTCCTTGTGGGCCTGGAAAGGGATTCTATCTCGAGATCTCTCTTTCTTGTTCTCTGGGAGGGTGTCCATAAGGTCTATACTAGGGTTGATTTATGGGCCATGACTGCCTGTTGAATGGGCAATTCTCAGTAGTATGGTTAGCGTATTTTTGCTCAATATGACAATACAGGTTGGGTCCTTGGGGTGGCTAGCTGCATCTCCGCACTATCGACATTCTCATTGGTTGGTTCTAGTAATTCCTCTGTCCATGGACTCTTAACTTTTTGGCTACCAGATTTGCTAGCTTCTTCAAATTACTAGAACTAGTCATCACTATACTCCTCATGTCTTCTGATCAATAGATCTTGGTGTACTTTTGAGGTCATCTGCTAGGTTGTCTTCTAGTTCAATGCATTCCTGAAGACATTCACTCAATTTCTGGAGCCGTTTTCCGTAAACTAAGGTTCTAGATGTTCCATTAGTCAATCCGTCCAATAATAATGATTTCATTTTTTTGTTGGGAGGGTCTTTCTGTCACATGGCATGAGAGGTCTCAGACATGTCTGGTGGATTAGGGTCTAGTGTGAATGTCCCAAGGAGGAGCTATAACTTGCAAGGCAAAGAGCATTTTGAGATAAAACATTTTGATGGTAGAAACTTTGCTCTATGGAAGAATCAGACTAAATATGTGCTAATTCAGAGGAGGCAATGGAAGCCAGTAAATGGAATCTCAAAGAAGCCTACTGACATGGATGAAGATGATTAGAATGAATTAGATTAAATGGCTAGGTCTACTATTCGTTTGCACTTGGAAGATATGCTAGATATACCTCAATATTCCACCCACATGTGACTGCAAATGACCCATGATATTCTAAATTGGAGGGCCTCCATTATGAGGAGAAGCCATTACGAGAGTCTGCACATTTGTGATGAGGTCTACATAAGACCAAAAAAAGTTTTAGATGGTTTATGTGTATCTAGGTTGAAGGCCAGCCACGGCTAGTACTTTAATCACGCCAAAATTTTTGAGGTATGAAGGTTTGGTAGTCAGCCAATCTAGAATTACGGTAATGTTTCAGGAGTCTCAGAGGAATTTTGGAGGTATGATAGTTCAGTAGTCAACCATTTTGGAATTACGGTGACCACTTTGATAGTTGATCTATCTGTATTACAGTGACCAGTTTGATAGTCAACCTGTTTGGAAGCTCGGTAGTCCAGATTTATCGAGTGGTCTAAGTTCTATGGAAAGTTTACTCGGTCTGGTAATTATGTAATTTTGGATGTTTCAAAATTACAGATGATCCCAACAATTATGCCTAAAACATAGCATTAGGCAGTCCTAGAGATCTTGCCTAAATTAGAGGATTAGGCATGCTGAGTTACCAAGGGAAATCATGGTTATGCACACTATAAAGCCCTTCATCTAGAGTCTATCTATATCACCATTGAAGCTCCAGAATGGGAGCACACGTGTGGATAGTATCATCGTTTTATATACATTGTTTTTGGCAATTAAAGAACTTGAATTCACTATCTCTCTATCTTTGTACATTTTTGTTAGCATGTTTTGCCTCTCACTACTCTACTTGATGATCCAATTCTGATTTGTTATTAGTTTTGATCATTATTTTCTAACATGTTATCAGAGATTAGGAGGTTTTGAGTATCACAAAAGCAAAAACATAGAAGTTGTAGAAGTCTTTGAATGACTTAAAGAGAGAAGATGTCAAGTGTTGTGTCATCATCTACCATTGGGAATCAATGTGGTTCATCAGCAGGAGCATGTGAAACACAAACCGGAGTCGTAGTGATGTGGGTCGTGAAAATATTGCAGATTCAACCACTAGCCTTCAGAGAAGGTAAAGTTGATGGTACTAATTACACCTTGTTGAAATTTAAGATCACTTCTATCCTTGACTCTTAAGATCACTTGTGGAAATTTAAGAGTCAAGGTACTACTTACACCTTGTGGAAATTTAAGATCACTTCTATGACTCTTAAGATCACTTAAGATCACTCACAGGTACTAATTACACCTTGTTGACATTTAAGATAACTTCTATCATGAGAGTGTACTTGGGACTGATTGTGAGCCCCAACAAACACATGACTCAAATAACCCTAGTCAGATGATTCCTCTCGATGTTGATCTTTTACATGGTTGGGAACCTAGGAATCTAGATGCACTCTATACTCTAGTTACAAGTACGTTTGATAGTGTTCTAACTCTTATTCAACACACCACAAATGCGTTTGAAGCTTGGAATATATTAAGAAATCGATATGAAACTCGGAATTAGACAAGGATTCAAAATGTGGAGAATCAAGTAGCCACAAAGAGGTTTGCTAATGCAAAGACAACTCAAGTGTTTATCACTTGCATAAAGAATCTACGAGATCAAATGGTGGGAGCATGTTGTTGAAGCTCAAGGTCAAGGAAAAGCATAATAAGGGCATCAAAGAAGTGGAAACGCAAGAAGAAGGAGCACATAGGGAAGTCCAAGAAGTGTATGTCAAATTTTCAAAGGAAATCCCTATATAATAGTGATTTTCATCACTAAAAACCATTGTAAATATCATTTCACCTTTTTGTAGCTCCATCCCTGGAACCTAATTTTTAACTAGGCTAGACACTAGGTCTGGAAAGGGCCAAAACTATTCCAAAAACTATAAAAAGAGCTAGAGAGCTCATTTTTGAGGTTAGCTTGTTGTAGATTTCAGCTTTGTAATAGATTTCTTTTGTAATGAAAGTCCTTCCATTGTTCCTCTCTTTGATCTTGCCTTGTGTGTGTGTGTGCATGTATGTGCTTGTCACTCACATTTGCTCACTACAATTGCTCATGATCTTCATATGGGTCCTCACATCTCCGCGGATTGACAAGTAAAGGAGGTGGTGCTTATGCTTGAGCTACACCAAATTTTGGTGCCGTTGCCGGGGAGAGAGCTTCAAGGACGAGCGTTGTGATGGTAAGATCGTAGATTTGCGATGTTGGAAGGTTAAAAAAATTGTCATTTCTATTTAATTTTTGATTTTTCTTCTTCATCTTCATCATCATCACCATCTCCATCTTCTTCCATCTTCATCTTCATAGAAATTTCTTGTTTTTTAGTGCATTTTCACCATTTTCACACCATTTTTCATGCATTATTGTGTGAGAAGGAGTTAGGAGGTGCAAGGGAGAGCAGGTGCTTGTGTTTTTTCATGATTTTTGCACATACGAAATTTGAATTTCCTGCCAGAAAACACGATTTTGATTGAAAATCGCAATTTTCATAAAATTCAATTTTTTTCAAAAAAATACAATTTTCTATTTCCCGCCTAAAAGCTTTCTGAAAAGAACACAATTCTGAGGTCATTCTCAGAATCGTGCTTCTCTGGTTATGCTCAAAATTGGGACTTTCTAAGTTTCTCAAAAACACGATTCGAAGAAGGCACGATTTTTGGTAGGCTCAAAATCGTGATTTTCACAAATTATGATTTTCAGCCAAAAACACGATTTTGGGAAAAACATGATTCTCTGTTGGCTCCAAAATTGCGATTTTCAAAAACATGACTTTCATCCAAAATCATGATTTTCATGATTTTCAAAACACAATTTTCATTAAGATACAAAATCTTGATTTTCAGAACACGATTTTCAAGAACACGATTTTCAATCAAAATCATGATTTTCTGATCATTCTCAAAATCGCGATTTTCAGGTAAAAAACACGACTTTGACCAAACATGATTTTCATTCCAAATTCTGATTTTCATGTCAAAAACATGATTTTGAGAAAAGCACGATTTTCATTCAAAATCGCGATTTTTTGATCATACTCAAAATCGCGTTTTTCATGATTCTCACTCAAAATCGCGTTTTTCATGATTCTCACTCAAAATCACGTTTTTCATAATTTTCAATCAAAATCGTGTTTTTGGGGACTGCTAAAATCACGATTTTCATCAGTGCTCAGCATCGCGATTTTCATGATTTCACAAAATCGTGATTTTTGTGGTTGCTCAACATTGCAATTTTCATGATCCCTCAAAATCACGATTTTCATAAGTGCTCAGCATCGCGATTTTCATGATTTCACAAAATAGTGATTTTCACGGTTGCTCAGCATCGTGATTTTCATGATCCCTCAAATTCAGGATTTTCATAAGAGCTTAGCATCGCCATTTTCAGACCTCCCAAAATTGTGATTTTCACACAAAATCGTGATTTTTCCAAAATGGTCTGTTTCCCTGTTTTGACCTATAGGAGCCTGATTTGACATAACTTTTTCATCAAAAATCCATTTTTTGAGCTCTATAGCTTGTTGGAAACCTCGTTTTGAGTCCCACATGGTTCGTTTTAAGAATAATGCATTGATTTTCAGATAGAGTAATTTGAAGTTGACCCTCAAGTGGGGTTGGGAAGCCAAGGGAGAGAAAAATTGTTTCGTGGGAAAGAAAAAAGCAAAAGAGAGAAGAAAGAGGGCTAAGATTGAAAAAGAGGAGGGAGATAAATGTAAAATGCATGAAATAATCTCATATAAGGTTGATGAGAAAAATTGCAAAGATTCAAGGAAACAAGGGAAATATCTGAGGGGATAGGATCCTTATTTGCAACAAGAGAATATAACAATACTTTTGTGCATATAAGAATAGCATATGACCATAGAAGGTTGAGTGTTTATATCAATCCTAATTATGAGTGGAATTTAAATCATATTGACATAGTGACCATTATTTTTGAGAACATTCAATCAACAACTCATTCTTCTATCCTCATGGATGATGAACATTATGACTGCATGGGTCAAGTTGTGGCCCAAAAGACCCTTACATCAAGAAACAGAAATCATATTTTCTAGGTAATGTCAAGCAAATTTGGGTGGCCAAGAAATTACTTAGAGCCCAACCAAATCGCACTATGATATGGGTACCAAAGAAAGCCCTTGTACAAAATCAATCCTCTCATAAAAACATCCATAATCCATGTTCTAGACCCAACACGCCTCATGTTCATAAAAGACCACTTCTAACCAAAGGATCCAAAGCAATCCAACCAAAACACCAACAAGATCTTAAGAGAAACTTCAAGGAAAAGACAAGCAAAGCAAAGACATATTGGCGGCCTAAAACCTCTGTGTGTGGCCTCCATGGATGTCAAACCCAACCTTGTCCAATGCACAACATATGTTCAAGATGCACATCAAGTATGCATGCAAATAGGGCCTCATCCAAAGGCCAAGCATCAGGCATGCTAAGTTTAACCCAGGTACCCAGAGGGCACAGGTTCATACATCGTAAAGATTTGCTTTTTATTTTTCTTTTGGCATATTGGTGGACAAAGGTATCATCCATTTCAAATGGTTGATGGGAAAGAAAAGGTTCTTGGAGTTAGACATTTGGAGGAAGCCTCATCATCGTCTTGCCCTTGAGCACTTTGCTCAAGATTGATCCATTTTTGCACCATTGCTTTTGTATGCATTTTTTAGAGTATGCATGAGATAGGGTCTCATCATAAGACCATGCATAGGCACTTTTTTGTTCTCCACCCAAGTAACCTTAGCCTCCACTCATGCACATGAACTAAGAAGAGATGAATTACATTCATCTATTGTACATGTCATTCCATTACATCATGACATTTTCATTAGGTACCTCTGTTACAAAAAAAGGGGGGGAAAGAAAAAGAGAGAAAGAGAGAGAGCTTTGTTCCCAAGTTTGACTCATGGAACATGAATGAGTCAGACTTAGTTGAAGGTGGAGTTATTGGTTACTATGCATTTATTAGCTTGGATAGAAGTGTGTCTTGGCTAGTAGATGATATTATTACAAATCCTTGTATGTATACTGGGTGAGAAGTCTCCTGCTTATGGATTTGGCAAATGTTACTTTGAAGAGAGGTAACAGGACCAAGTACTCAAAGAATTTCATCAGTGGACCGTGAACGAGAACATTCATCGACAACAAAAGACTAGCCGGTGGTCCATCACAATGATGAGTGTACGACACGAAGAGATCCGCATCAATTGACCATTCACCATGGTAACAATCTCCTACTTGGGCAAAATTATAACAATGATAGATTAAGAAACCTCTTCATCAGCAAGCCCTTGAGCACTCCGCTCAAGACCTCCAATTTTTGCACCATACTTCTTCCAATGAGTTTTCTAGGAAGCAATTCGAAGCCTGCAGTTGCTCCAACTCAACCTCGACAACCTCTTTTGAGCAACTAGCAGGTTTTTGGGAGCTCAGAAGGACACATTCTCGGTAGAATCCAAGGAAGCAGCACATACCACATAACTAAGCCTTACAATAACTCATAGTGACAAAGGAAGAATCACAGAACCAAACTTGCTACAATAGATAGATAGAAGGCTCTTGTTCACACAGGATGGACACTACCTTTGAAAGTGCTACATGGAACAACCACTACAACAAGGGTCTCTTGGGGACGACAGACTCAAGAGGGGGGGTGTTGAAGCTCAAGGTCAAGGACAAGCATAATAAGCACATCAGAGAAGTGAACATGTAAGAAGAAGGAGCACATAGGGAGCTCCAAGAAGTGTATGTCAAACTTTCAGAGGAAATCCCTATAATAACACTACCAGAACTAAGCTCAAGTTGTTTGTTACAGTAGAGGACATGTGTTCCTCTCTTGAAGATTCAGCTATAGATGAATCATGGGTATTGGGTAGTGGTTCCTCTCATCAAATGACAAGTAGAAATAACCTTTATAGTTCCCTACAACCTCTAGAGGAACCAATCATGGTAAAGGTAGGTAACAATGCAAGATGTCCTGCTAAGGGAAAAGGTATGGTGTCTTTCATTAATTGTAATGCGAACATTAGAGAACTTTTGAACATGTTATATGCTCCATGTTTGATCACATTTGTAACACATAAGAAGTTTGATTTCGTGCTCTATGTACTGTATTTTTCTGTTCATTCTATAGCCTCTATCTTGAGTACTATGTGTGGTGCTTGGAGCTCGATCTTCTACTTCGAGGATATTGTCATGGATCTCTCTAGAAGGAGAGTGCACTATGGTCAATCGCCATTGAAATACTTCAATATATGCATATGTGGTGGTACATAGTACTTAGGGACTCACTTATAGCTCTCACTTCACTCATTCTCATAGTATTGTTAATTGTTCATCATTATCTATAAAGAGATCCATCATGTTTAGTCCTACATCGATTTCCTTCTTTGCTCTTTTGTGAACTAATTGTGCTTCCTCACTCCCTCTCCCTCTCTCTCCCTCTCTCTCTCTCTCTCTCTCTCACACACACACACACCCAATAGTGATATCAGAGATGGTGCTACACATGCTAGACAAACATTACAACTTGTTCATAATGATGTATGTGTTCTAATCAACACTCCATTTTGGAAAGCATGTATATTTTCTTACCCTCATTTATGATGCAACACACCATATTTGGGTGTATCATATGAAAACTAAGAATGAGTATTCTCTTACTATAAATATTTTTAGCTATGGGTGATGAGTTTTCTAGCAATAAGCTTTTGACTCTTTTCAGCCATCACAACAATGTCCCAAACTTGATGACAAGGCAAATAAATCTATGTTTTTTGGATATAGTAGAGAGAGTAAAGGTTATCAATTATACTATTCATTGATGAAAAAAAAATTAATTGAGATGTGGTATATGCTCTTGTGCCATTACAACAACATCACAAGCTTGATGACAAGCCAAAGAAATCTATATTTGCTGGATATAGTGGTGAGAGTAAAGATTATCAGTTATAACATTCATTGATGAACAAAATTATTGCAAGTTACATTAAGGTTCAAAGAGCTGAGAATTTTTAACCATACATGGCTGAATTTCTCTAGGCAAAGACGGTTTTAAAAATTGTTGCAAAACATGGCTAAAAAATTCCAGCCAAAGATAACCAAAATTTTCCAACCCAAAATTCACATATGGTTAAAACTCAACATGATATTCAACCCAATAATTGTGTAAACTCTGATGATTTATTACATGAGGACCACAAAGGAGATCGCAAATGTGCACAATGCAATGGGAATAGGATTCTATTCAAAAAAATTATACTTGGGAGTTATGTGAATTTTCAAAAGGTAAGAATTCTATTGATAATAAGTGGGTTTACAAGATTAAGCGGAATGCGTATTGTAGCATTGATGACTAAAAACCTAGGATAACTGAAAAAGGTTATGCACAAAAATATGGCATTAATCATGAGGAGTCTTTTGGACCTGTGTCTCACATGACTACCATTTGTTTTGTGATTGCATTGGCTGCCCATCATGGTTGGGAAGTGCATCAATTGGATATAAAAGAAAATTTCCTAAATGACCAATTTCTAAAATATCTCTATGTGAAAAAACCTCCTATATTTTCCATGAAAGGCTAAGAGCATATGTTTTGCCACTTGTGTAACACTTTATACAGAGTTCAAAAAGATCCACCCACATTGTATGAGAAGATACTTAAGCACTTGATTGCCATTGGTTTTACATGTATTCCAATTGAAAGCATAATTTATGTATGAAAATATGGGGTTAACCTTATAGTGCTTGTTCTTTATCTTGAGGACATTCTCTTGACCAAGTCATGTGATGAGAAAATTGGCATGCTTATGGCTGATTTGAAACATATTCTTGATGTCACATATTTTTGTGTCTTGGAGTATTTTCATGGCATCGAGTTTTTATTCGTTGGGGGAGGGGGGGTTCGCATCAAACAAAGTATATTGAGAAACTATTTCAATGTTTTGATTCTGAAGATCGCAAGTAAAGATTTAGGTTCTCAAATGAGGATGTAGATGATGCATTTCATACTTCCCTTTATGAGAAAGCTATTATTAAGGAAATTTCAAACTCTCCTTTGGGACCTACAAGAGATTTCATGTTCGATGCTATTTTTTTTTATGTTATTAATCTGCTTTTATTTTATTGCTTCTTATGTTCATGTAAATATTTTTTCAATGCAACACGTGTATTATTTTATTATATTCATTTCATTTGATCCTTTTCCACATTACAAATATAATTGGAAGGGGGGCCACTACTCTTTTGAATAAATAAAGTAGTGAAAAGTCTCCCTACAACTTCTATTTGCCTAAATTTCTATCAATTATTTGAGCACCCAACACATGAAATAACGGCTAGAGTGGTGTTACGCAACAAAGATGATGAAACTATGAAAAGTTTTACGAGAAAGAAAGTGCTTTTAAGAATGAGGAAATAAGAATCAAGAACACAAAATATTCTAGAACTTATATCTCACTATGATGGGTGTCAATGATAACTTCAATATGCGAGGTATGTCTTTCATTATTTGTTTATCCTCATTGCTCTCTCATGCTAACACAAAATCAACATCTTGAATAATGTATGGTCTAAAGTACCTTTTCCACTCAAAATTTGGACAATATTTCTTCAACAAAGTTATCTAGAAAGGTAGGAATTAGGAAAAAACATGGGTGGAATATTGCAAGAGTACTTATTTTCAAAGAAACTATAGATTTTGCAATTGATAGTCATTTTACATAGGTTGAGTTTAGGATTGCATATACCCCCTTCACTCATTGAGTGGAGATCCCAGAGTGCATTCCTAAGCACATTGTTTAGAAATGTGCCCTCTTGTCTTCACACAAAGAATGAAGGTGCTATGCATATTTCTAAGCTCAATCTTTACAAAATGAAAAGCATTTTAAAAATTTACAAATTTCATTAAAGATCTTGAGCTACACACCTCCGATTGATGTGTTCTATATATCATTATGTAGCCCAGAAAGAATTCTTGAAGTTCATTGAGTGAAAGTTCTAATACAAAGGTTATCATCCCTAAAATAGCAAAACATAGAGCAGCATATTTTCATCATAGGAACCCTCATTGCTTTTAAAGGTTCATTTTGTTTTGGAACTTCTTCAAGAGAGACTTTTTGGTGTGCAAGCTCTTATGTTTAGAGCTTGAAGGCATAATCCATGTATGATCACTATGGTAGCTCCTCTATATGAGAGTAGAGCATGATCTTGTCATGTGTTTGGCATGTGAGATGACATTGTGGTTTACCTTTTTTGAGGTTTATATCATCATGAGTTTTATCATAGCATTGATAGTGGATGTATAGTGGCATTGTGGTCTCTATCTCATTTATGTCACTTGGATATGGCTTAGCTTCTTGGTTGCACACATTTTAAGAGAGTTGATTTTGGATCTTGTTTGGTACTTGTATCCTTGTTTTATTTGTAGGTACATGATCCAGATTGGGGCCTAAGTTGCACATCCATTTGTCACCTTGGTTGGCTATTATTTTAGCATATATTCATTTATTTGATATCTATTTGCTAGTGTAATTCTTTGCATATTCCCACATGGTTATTTTGGTTCAAAGTCCATTTTATAAAGGAGATGTTGTCAAAATTATGTTGGCTTTTATGCTAGAAGAGTACTCTAGTGGATCCTTTATGCTTGTGTGATAGTGTTGGATCGTTGCTTATCTCCATTCACTTGAACTTGATCACAAGTTATTCTTGATAGGTTGGACCATCTTGCATTATTCATTCTTGAGTGGGAGGTGTATCGCCATTGTATTGGCAATTATTGCCATAGGTTTTTGGCATATGTATTTTCCATAATCTTTGATTGGATCAATGATAGGTGATGACACATTACTCATTATTCTTTTGATACTGATTATCTTGTTTAATTGCTCAATTTAGAGGGGATACTCTACCAAGCTCTTTCCCAAGATTCTTTCATATCTACTTGATCAGTTTGGAGACTTGGTGAGTAGGCTTCTGCTCATGGTTTTAGGTGCATGCTAGATGCATGGTTATGTGACAGGTGGCTCACATGGTTTCTTCTCCAGCAATACATTTCTGATGTGAGTTATGCATATGGATATATAGATGTCATCCTATTGGCCATAGAGTATTATTTCTAGTCTCTTGTTACATTACTAGTCTCTTGGATTGCTAGCATGGTGTCTTCTGGAACTGATGCCACATACTTTTTGAGATGGAAAGCTCAGATGTGGCATATATTGGTTCATGTAGTGTTACACATGTATGTGCATAGAGATGCACAGACTCCTCGTTGTCACGTCGTGGAGATGCTCGGATGATGGATCAGGTCATCCGCTAGATCGATTGGCACACGCAGGGTGTCTGGAGCTGACTCAGGTAATTGAAGAAAAAGGGGGTTTAAATAACACAACCAATTTTAATTACCTATTTTTATGAAAAACTAAAGTCAACTTATAAAAAACTTTATAATTTATGCAACTAAGAATCATAAGGACATGCAGCGCTAAATCTAGCAATAGCATCTTGATAGAATGGTAAAGTCAATGATTCTTTGATTATCTGATCTTTAATTACCTCCTGTACTTCGGTTTCAATTGGTTTCGGATGAGTACGTCTATTTAGAGGTGGTAGAAATAAGTTTTCACTATTCTCTAGTTCAGAAGATACAAAGGAAAATAGAGTTAAGAATCTAGTTAAACAATGGTCGTAGGAAGTTAAGGATTCTGTAGTAATTTGATCTTTAATGATTTCTTCTATTGTTACTTCTACAGACTCAGTTCTAGTTTCAATGCTTTCAAATCTACTATGTTCAGATATGTTCCTAAATTCATTAGTTTTAGACTCATTGGACAAATCAAAAGACATCAAAATAATGAAATAAAATATGATTAAATTGAATAAATATCAATGCTATATCTGTTTCCGACAAATGAGTTGCTAAAGCTAAAGAAATAAATCAATTCCTTTAATTCAAGTAAGATAAAGTAAAATGACGAATACAAATGTAAAATGGCTATATGAAAGCTAAAGGGTAACATAAAATAGATGGAATGTCTTCAATCTATCACATCAGAGATCACTTCACTTTGACTGCTCTTTAATTCTTCAATGTTTGCATGCAAAAACATTCGCAACATAAGTAAAGTTACAAGAAATCAATGAGAAATATAAATAAACTTACAAGACATATTTCACATATACATATAACATTTTCATACACTTATGTGCACTTATACTTATGCACACTCATATATGCATTTGCTAACACATTTCACGCATGTGCTAACATATACTTATTCTCATGCTCATGCTAACATATGTTTATGCTATCCTACAAGCATATATGCATACATGTATACATACATCTATGTACATTCATAAACTCTTAAATGCATCCATGTACATGCATCCATACACATACACATGCATGCTAACATCTCACTCACTTCTAAACACATATAATCATGGAAATGTATTAACATTCATTAATATGTACCAACATTCATTAATATGTACCAAAATTCATTAACATGCAAATATTCATTAATTCATACATATGCATACTTAGTAACACACATATGCACTTAAGCAATCCATTCTCATAATCGTTTACTCATGCTAATTAAAACAATTATCATGCTCATACACTCTAATGTAAATGATAACACACATGCTCATGCATATGAATCATATGCTATAACCCATTTTTGCCTACATGCTTATGCACTCAACTATATATGCAAACATACATTCATGAATCATAGCACATCCAACTAACGTATGCATATACATGCTCATAACCACTTTTTATGCCCACATTATACATTGATGCTTCTAATATGCATATGCATTCATAGACATTCACTCATTCTAGCATTACATCTGCATACATATATTCTAATGGATTCATCAAATGCATACTCATTAATCCCTATTTATATGAGTTTAAGTTTAAATTAACACACATTTATATATGTATATATACTTCTATATATTCATATCTGCATGCTAATTCAATTTCACATAACTTATGCTCATATATTAACATCATATTTACTCTCATTTATGTTCATGTAAATGCTCATTAATTCTCATGCATGCTAACATATTTTATACTTATTCTAATATGCATTTACCTATGATACATTCAGATACACACATGTCCATTTGCACTCTTCTTATATGCATGTACATCCTTATGCAATTCTCATGCTTCTTCATTATCAGATATATGAATGTATACATCTTAATTATGCATCAACATACGCACTTACATTTTTATGCATGCATTTCTATACTAGAAGCTTATGCATAGATGTTAAGTACATTAATTATAAATAAAATTAATTAATGACAAACAAAATCATTATAATTAATTAACATAACTTAGTAAATCACTTTTATTCTAACTCTTTCTCTCTCCCTCTCTCTCTCTCTCGTACTTTCTCCCATCTCTCTCTCTCTCCCTCTCTCTCTCTCTATCTCTCTCTATCTCTCTCTCTTCCCCCCTCCCTCTCTCTCTCGTACTTTCTCCCATCTCTCTCTCTCTCTCTCTCGTACTTTCTCCCATCTCTCTCCCTCTCTCTCTCTCTCTCTCTTTGTGTGTTGTGCCGGTAGTGCCATGGAGGGAAGAAAAAAACAAATCTTTATTTCTCTCTCTCTCTCTCTCTCTGATAACGGTCCACCGTCAGCCACCGTGGCCACATATGCCTCTCTCTCATAACTTATGCTACACGTGTGCCTCAAATCCACGAGGGGAACCTTAGCAGCCGAAAGCTACACCTATCCTAACTCTCTCTGAGTGCTCTCTATGCATGCCTCACATCGTTGCCATAGGAACTAGAAGAGCTCTTTTCTCTCTCTAACCATAGCCATCAAGCTACGCGCATTTGTCAAACCTGGTCAGATTGTTGTCAGTAACTGAATTCCTCTCTTTTTCTCACTCTCACGCCATCAATCTCTATGCATGACCAGCTCCTGGGCTGACAGGAGCTCTCCAGCCTTCTCACTCATTCTCTCTCTATGTGGCTATCTTTTGCATCCTTTCTCTCTCTTAATGGACATCTTTTTTTTTACCATTCTTTAATATTGACTCATATACACGACTCACTATTTATCCATATTAATTATCTTTTTAATTCAATTATCCTACATTTCCTAATTAGATACTTCATTTAATTTAATCTTGCTTTAAGGTTTTAATAATTAAATATCGTAGTATTTATATTCACACACACTATTAAATTAGCTAATTAAACTATAATTTAATTTATAAGAAATAAATGTCTAATTTATAGATTAATTTAATTGAATACCAAATATTTTTACCTTTAAAACACACTAAAACCCTTGGAAACCCCTTTGAAACTCATCGAAACCCATTATAAACTTAGTTTAACCCTAGTATTAACCCATTGGAATCTTTTTGAACCCTATCACTAATCTTAGAATTAACATTCTAACTTAAATACACATAAAGTTAAGTAACCCTAGGGTTTTATACCCATTATTCTTGCGTATTTGAGTGCAAAAGCACATTTAATGTGAAATTAGGATAAACCCCCTAATATAAGCACATGCTTTGTTCATTAATTTAGACCTGGAACACTTTCAGAATGATTAATTCCCAACAAATCAGCTGAACAACAATGTTATAAAAGGGTTAGAATTTACCAATAAAATTGTTTTAATTTCACTGGGTGTAAACTGGAAGGTGCAAATCTTCTCGACATCCACCCCCATCAAACCTACACATCATCCCAATGGGCCAACTTACAGATTGAGGGATGCAGCATCTTGATGATCATCCTAAAATTTATCCATAAAACAACATCAATTCTTTTATAAATAAATTTTAAACTTATCAAATTTTTTCAATCTTTTATGCAACATGCACATGAAGTTTATTTAAATTCAATCTGGTAATGAAAACATATTAAATTATAAAGTTAAACTATTAACCTGTTTAGTCAACAAAACATCAATCTAGATTTTATCCATTTATAAACTTTGCAAGGATTAGTATGAAACAGATTTCATCTTCATTCACTTAAATGTAGGTTTCTTCATATACATGCATTTACATATGAGCAATCAAACATGTCAAAAAATCTACTAAATCTACTCGTACAAATATCTACCTTGTTTGCCCAATTTTATTCACTTGATGTGTTTTCCACAACTAGCTTTCTTCATCTTTTGGCTTCATACAAGTATGATATAAATCTTCATGTAGATAATGAGTGTAAATACCTTTTTGGGGTGAAAGAAGGTATAACTTCTATGCATCAAATATTCTTTTTCTTTTCTATCCCCCCCCCCTTTTTTGACATTCGCAACTTTTTTTTTTGAAGGGGAAAGGCTGAATCCCTTAATCTGAGCTAAGGTTCTAGATCCATGTATAAGAAAGACCTAGGATTTCAGAGATAAAGATCATGCATTTATATGCTTCTACACATATACAATTACTTCCATTATCTGGAATGAACTACAAATCCTTCTATCCATAACAAATCCCACTCAATCTATAAATTTAGAAATATAAATCATGTTTTTTTTCCTAGTATGGCTAAATAGATTCCCTTCATATTTTAATAAGCCTCATCCCAGATTGTTATAATTAAATTTAATATGAAAGCAAGTGACATACATAAATCAAAATATAAAGAACTTTAAAACATAGATAAATACAACCTGAAATTAACTGCATCATCAATCTTCTTCAACTTCATTTTTTAATTCGTCATAAACCTATAATTTGATCATCTTCAAAGTCTTGCTAAAACAAAACAACAACAGCTAGACACACAAATTTACTTAATTTCATAACCAAATATTCTTCTTCATCCTGCAAAAGAAAACCACATTAAAGGAATTATTCATACATAAATCAGTCATTCTCTTCATCATACATTACTTCATAATTTTCATCATTTCTTTGCTTGAATAATTTAATCCTTTTGCCTGCAATTAAGTTCTTAAGAGGTGTACCATCTAATTCACGTAAGGCATATGTTCCATTATCATAAACTTTGATCACCACATAAGATTCAAACCAATGCCTTTTTAATTTCCTACGAGCATCATAGTATGAATCGAATGTACTATCATAAATTAAAACCCAATCATTAATTTGTATTGGCTTTGGGCCTTAACCTATCTAGCTTATCAAAATATTTCTTCTTCTTAAGTCAAGAATCTTTTAATTTAACTATAGCTTCCTCTAATATTTCACTCCCTTGCTCAATTTGCTTAATTTTTAGAGCTAATAATTCTTCAGTAGAATGATTATCTTCCCATGGAAGGATAGCCCAAGTAAGGATTTGAGTATGCACAGGAAAAATAGATTTCTGGCAATACATCAACTCTGTCGACATATGCCCATCGTTCTAGTGCAGGTCATTCTATCAACCCACAATGCAAATGGTAAAAATTTTGGCCAATTCTTTAGTTCTCCATTACAAGCTTTTTAAATCACCTTAATAATAGGAGAATGCCCTCTTTCTATCTTCCCCTTAGCTTCAGGGTTATAAGTAGTGGTAAGGGCTAAATGAACTCCATGCCTAGCAAAGAAATCTTTAGCCTCTTATGCATCTAGTTCTCCCCTATCAACCACTACTTTTTCCACATAACCAAATCTTGAGATTACATCTTCCAGAATAAATTTACATACATTAAAAGTTGTTTTAGATCTTAGGGCTCGACCTTCAACATGGTTAGTAAGATCTTCTCGTGGAAGAACTATATATCTCATCTTATCTATACCTTTGGGCATGGTCACTAAGTCAACTACCCACTTATAATGTATACACGGTGGATAGGTAGGGTGTAAAGGATCTATATGCTTCACAGATGAATGTATTTGACATACGTCACAAGAATTCACATAATTCTTTACATTAACATAGATGCTTGGCCACCAATAACCTTCTCTAATTTTTTCATAAGTAGCCTCAAATCCCTTATGTCCAGCCCATAAAGTATCATGCATATTTTTCATGACTTGCATTCGAAGATGCCTAGTTCCTAGTACTCTTTGTGGAAATTTAATCTTCCCCCTTGCATGTCTCCAAATTAGTCCATCTTTTAAGAAGAAATTGAAAGCTCTTTTTCTAATATTCCTAAATCTATTTGAAGACCATGTAGGTGATCTAATCAAAATACTAAGATACCTCCCAATGTCTTGCCACTCTCCTTCATATTCATCAATATTAAATTGTTCATACATATATGCTTGAGAATCATAATTAATTGCATTTGTATCTAATTCTGCTTCATCATCTTCATCATACGTAGCTCTAGAAAGCATATCAACAATAGCATTAAATTTTCCTACAATATGTATTAAAACCGGATTTAAAAATTTAATGTAAGAAATCCATCAAAGCATAGCAATAGCGGATGAAGAACAATTTATGATCATTCCTATCAGTGGTAAACAATATGTCTCTACAATTACATTTGCTCCTATAAAATATTCCTTATCAAACTTTAATGCAATGAGTAAACCCCAGAGTTCTCGTCTAATTTGCAGATAGTTTCTTTGCGTATCATGTAAAATCCTAGCTCCAAATCTCACAGCATACCTTTTTCCCTCTTCGTCGTCCTAGCCAATAACCCATCCTATGCCTATCAGACTCATATCAACAGTCAAAATAATGGGCTTTTGATCAGAATAATCTACACGTTTTAAAACAGGAGCATCAAGAAGTAATCCCTTTAATTTCCTCATAGCTTTTGAGTGCTCTTCGGTCCAAAGAAACTTTTGATTCTTTGTTAGCAATGCATAAAGAAAATTAACAACATATGCATAGTATGGAATTCAAATGGAATAAAACACACAAGCACCAAGAAATTGTCTCGCTTCACTAATATTGCTACATGTCTCAAAAATCTTGTTTATGGCATCAACCTTAGGTGGATATGGCCTCAGACCGTAATTTCAACATAAATGACCAACTATGAGTACCTCAAAAATAGACTTCTCAATGGAAAATGTAAGACCAACCTCATCAAATCTCTTGAAAATCATTTCACAGTCAAAGATATGGTCTACAACAAATTTCCTACAGCCAGAAGAATCCAAAGTTTCATCTTTCGCATTCTCAACACATCCTTTAATAGGAATATCATCTATAAATGGCATGGTTACATTAGGAATGCAGTCATGTAATACAAAATTCATGGCGTTCATCATATGTGCTACCGAATTAGTATCTCCTTGTGGCAAAGTGCACATGCGAACTAAGCGTAAGGGAAATTTTAATGGTCGTAATGTTTCTACTTTCAATAGCAAGCTTAAATTGATCATGCTAGAATATAAATCTCCCATTGATTAAATGGCATGACCAGCAAATGCTTCAACTAATTCTCGTACAATGGAACCAATACCTACATTCCTAATAGTAACCTTATTCACAGGTTGTATCTTGTATAAATCGTAATTTTCCATTTTTCTTGGGAACAGTAAACCACCTATTTGAGTAGGGTGCAGATGAGGGCTCCAGAATGCTCATGTGAATCGTTTCCTTAAGTAGCCTCATTAGCTCAAGTAAATGAGCTTTTGGGACAGGTATAGGATGAAGATTCCACGGAATGTGAGGCACCATAAAGATAATCACTGGCGATACAATATGTGGGCCTTCATAGCCTATCGCATGGGGATGTAATGAAAAAGCCTTTCCATGCTTTCTAATCACTCTTTGGAATAAGTCATGTTCAGCGGGTAATAAAAAATTATCATCATTTCCTATCTTGATTAATTTCAAAGTTTCATCTGTGAAGGTATGACCTATATTTGTGCGCTCTCTTAAATAAGGATCTTTTGAAACTTGTCTAAATTTCTCTTCACTTTCTTTTCATAAAGGTTGGGCAATCTGTTTAATTTTTTATCAACAATTTTATATTTTGTGTTTACTTTCGCTTCCTTACTTTCATCACTCATAACAAATTTAATAATAAGAGCATATTCTTCAATAGAATTTAAAAGTACAAATCTAAAAGTTTCCTTTCCTTGTAAAACATTTTGAAGTTCCTCAAGTAATGAATTTGAGGATAAAGTTTCAATTACGTGTTCAATGTGTTCATCAGAAGAAATGAGTCCCTTATCTTTATAAAATTTTTCACAATGTTTTATAATTTTTTTAGAAATTTCTTTATAATGAATGAATTGCAAATACGATGAAGGGAAATATAAAGCAAAACTATCTAAAGTATTTACAGATGGGTGCGAGACATCAATCCAAGAACCACCGTTGTCTCGCTCAACAATGGCATCGAGGCAAAATTTTGATCATAATAAGTTCCAAACTCTTGAAGAGGCATATGATCTTCACGTACCTTCTCATGAGAATGGATGCGAGTCTTCCTAATTTGCTCCCGATTTTTTACATGATTAGGGCTGACTATCATAACTTGGAGTGATTGTAAATCATCTTTAGATCCAATTCTTCCATATGCAGAGCCGTCATCCATTACTTTAGTCTCCATTCTAGCTTCCCATATAAATGGTTGACCTAAGATAATTTCATAGGAGCAATTATCCTGAATGAAAAAGTGGAATGTTTCAAAGATTCCACCTATCATTAGAGGTATGTTAGCACATGCTCCTAGGAGTGATCCACAACCATTATCCGTAGTTCTCATTATCCAACCATGATTCTTATCAATAGGCCATTTAAAATTATCATATAATTCTTTTGAAATCACATTGATTTCTGATCCAGAATTAATTAAGGCTAAAGCAAAATATGATCTCTTCTGATCACGTAAGTTAATTTTTATCTCAGGTGTGTCTCTTGCCCAAAAACGTTTTCTAAAATTGCTCTCTGAGTTTTTGGTTTCGTCATCTGGTACAATCGGCCCTAAGAAATTTTTATTGACATTATAGATATTTTTCTCTTCATCCTCTAAGTCAGAAGAAAGAGATTCGTGCTTTAACTGAGTTATAGCGGCAACATCCTGCATCTCTACCTCTTGTGAAAGAGGGAATCTCTTTCTTTTAATTAATTTAATAAATTTTTCTTTAAATTCAATTTTTGCTATGGAAAATATTTGTTCTAACATCATTGTTACTATGCTTTTCAATAAAATGTCATACAGTATTTCCTTTGAATCAACCTTTTGTTCAAGTTCCAATATAAGAATAGGTTTAGGAACTATTTTCGATTTCTTCTCGAGTTTCTCTTCAGTTTGCTTTTCAGTTCTAGGAATTTCCTCTACTTTATCTCATGTTTGAATTGGCTCATTAATCACAGGTTGTTTACCCTCCCTAATTTCTTTTCTTTGTTGTTCATTTGCTTTAAAAATTTCACCTTGTTCAAACTGAAATTTCTTAGGCTTAGGCTCATCTCTCATCTTACTTCTAGTCATTCGTCTACCTGATTCATTTGTATCTTGCTCATCATCCCGCTTTCTCCTCTCTTCAATGTTCACAATATGCGAATATATCGAGAATTGATCGATAGGAGATTTCCATGCAATTTTCTGCATAATATCATCCCTAGCCTTTATTAAAGCTTGAATTGAGTAGTTTCTCCTTTCTCTAGTTTGCTCAGATTCAGAGTCACTATCTACATATTCTAGTTTAACAACAGAAGATGCTTTCTTAGTTTCAAAAAGGTTTTCGTAAAGCTTCTGCATCCCTCCTTTTTCCCAATTTGCAGCTAAGGGCAGATTTGTTCTATGGTCGCACAATCGCTTGTCAATATCAATAACAAGTCTTTGTTCTTTTGCTTCTGTTAAAGCTTTAATAAGATGATTTGTGGCATCACACCAGATACATCTCCGAACATTGGAATTTCTCCACTCATTGAAATTCCTTTGGTTGAATGCTTGAGGACTTGGTTGAGGTATAATTGGAGGATTAGGAGGTACTAATGGAGGATTAGGATCACTAATTCGTTGAGGATATATAATCGGTTGAGCTTGCATTAGTGGTTTATCTTGCAAGTTTAATGCATACACCACATTTTGCAACGCAGATACCTCTTTAGACACATTTTTGTGCATGTGCATCATGTTCTCCAACTTATTAAATAAAATCTCAAATTGTAACTCAGTTAGAACTTTAGATGTGGATGTTATTGGCTCAACTTTTGAGGCTATATGAGTATCCCTAGTTGCATGAGTAGGAGGAAAACTGGAAGATGGTTGAGGCATCGTGCAAGAGAACTAGAAATTACGATGACCACGTGCTAGAGAGATGACTCTCCTCCCAACCAAATGCCTCTATATATAGCTCTCTCCACGGAATTGCCTTCTTGGGCAGCTGTATACTAGCCAGGTATGTGTCGGCCCTGTAACTGCACATGCGCCAAGTGTCCTAGTCAACTCGAGTTAACTCAAGTGGATGCTTCTAGAAGGCTTTAGATCTCTTTGGGCAAAATACTCTTTCCATGTCCCCCATGGGGATTGAACCCAAGACCTCCTCCTTCACATCCTTGAGACTTAACCACTAAGCTAAGTGGATCACTTGTTCACAAGAGCACAAGACCTCCTCGTAAGTCTAAACTCGAGATCTTTGGTCATACACACAGATGACCAAATGGTGTCTGATTTCAAATCGGTCTAAACTGACCGGACCCCTAGATCGTAAACTTACTTTATTACATTCTTCCCCCCTTGGAAAAATATTTTCGTCTTGGAAAATAGAGCTATATATCTACTGTAGGCAACCCGCGAGCCTCATGTTCTAAAACTGGAAGAACATGTCTCATCTCTATGGTGGCGTCCCTGCCCAAAATGATTCAAAACACTGTCTCATTTTGCACTTTGATGAACTGAACAAAGTACAAACTAGTGAAAGAATAATAAGGGTGGATCAAAAAACATCCATGACCAATTCATAGTTTCTTGATGTGCGATCTAGGCACAAACATGTGAACTAGGTAGATTCAAATTACTAATCCATTTCTAGGCATGATTGGTGCATGGACTTAGTAACGAAGGTGGCATACTTATCCCTTTGCAAGACTTTGGGAACTCTTGATTCACTTGAATTTGTTTTGGAGAACTTGAAGTTTGGTTGTCCCAAACATCTACCTTATATGTTTGTACAATGGTTTACTCTGATCCAATAGTTACTTGATTTTTGTTTCACCCGACTAGAGAAATACTTTGTCCTAATGGGTTTAAAAATCCTATGTAAATTATAGAAGAAAGTTCACTATTTTCTTTGAGTCAACCGTACTATAACTTGACCAGTTCAAATTCACAATGAAAATTGTCTAACTTAGGACACTTTTCTCAAAGACTTTAACTGAAAGTTCTTGGGAATTGCCAATCTGATGAGTCAATTCCTAACTTGTCTATTCCAGAGTATACTGGACTCTAGAAAAATATTTTTTGCTATAACTTGAAGCAAACTCAAATAAATAAGTACATTTAGACTTATTAGCTTGTAAGGATTTGAAAGGGTTCTTGTACATAACATCTTTCTAGAATGTTCAATTTAGTTATCTAGTTCTAACCGGCTAACCCTCGTCTTTTACAAAAGGAATCAGATACCATATCTGAGCCAATTCCAAAATATTTGGAAAGTAGAAAGAAATAACCAAAACTCTAAACTTCATAAATATGTAAACTTGTTATGAGTCAAAGTCTAGATGTCTCAGGACTTCAACTTCTCAAAGATCTGTTTCAACAAGATATTGAAGCATTCTATCTATCTTTAAGAGAAATAAGTTGGATTCTCAAAAAATTCAAAGAAAATTGAAAACATCATCCAACCACAAGATACTAGTGTGGTAACAAACATCAGTGTTTCGACCCACTAAGGTTCTGTTGATGAGTTGTATTCAAATAATGCTTCTCTTGAGACCAAGTTCAGGTCATATTCAGTCTTTCTGACTCCTTACTGGGAATGCAATTCTTGTGCATTTCTTTGAGTCAAAAGAGTGAATTTACCAAGTTACACTAGGAACTTGGTGCTTGACTTATTCAATTAAATCCTTGATTAAAAAGATCAACTCAAAGTCAAAGTCTAACTTTTTTTAGAAATTTATGAAATATTTTCGAATTAACAACACTTTATCTTGAAGTGTTTCAAGAAGATCTTGGAAATTACTTACTTCATATCTTTTGTTTTCTTTATCTTGAAGTATCTTGAGATACTACTTTTATCCTCCTTGAATTAAACTCCTTCTTTGAAGTCTTAATTCTCTTGAGGATCAAACTTAACTTCAAGATCCAAACTAGGACTAAAAGATAATTATCATACCACGGTCCAATGTCCCATACCATCTTTCCTACATCAAACTAAGTATAAAATCTGGTATCCCATACCACCCTATTTTATATTCACATTAATGTGTGGGTGATACTTATCCTAAAGTCAAAACATCTCTTGATAGAGTACCTTCTTGCTTCAAAGATTTTGAAGTTTCAAGCATTACCTCAAACTAGATATAGAATAGGTTTTGAGTCTTTCACATGATCGTCTCACAATCATGTGCTTTCCTTTGGGAACTTGAAAACCTTTTGATGGAATATCCCTCCTTCTTTGCTATGGTTTTCAAATGAAAACCAATCAGAATTCCAAGTACTTGAATTTTCATAGATTCAAGTTTAATTGATCTATTCTTGAATAAATTTTTGTGACAAGAGCTTGTGACTTGTTGTCTTTAAATTCCCTTCTTTACTGATGCTTTAGGTACCTTCCCCGGGGACTTTATATAGGAATCTCTCTACTGCATAAGTCAAAGCATTTTCTCATGCTCTTTGGATTTGTACCAAAATCCCTTTTAGGATAGGCAAACATTATG
This sequence comes from Ceratopteris richardii, assembly GCA_020310875.1. NCBI lineage: Eukaryota > Viridiplantae > Streptophyta > Polypodiopsida > Polypodiales > Pteridaceae > Ceratopteris > Ceratopteris richardii. The sequence continues at coordinate 47,423,585 of CM035423.1, forward strand.
TTTTACCTTCCACAGACTTAAGTACCATCTTCACGGTTGCAGAATACATTCTTGGAATTTCTTCACTCTATTCAGACTTGGAACAACTTACTCTTTTCACAATTTTCCATAGGATAAATGGAGCCTGAGTGAATAATTCCCAAATAAATTTTATTACCAATATTTGGGCAATCTACAGAGTAGTTCCAATCACACATTCTTGGATAATCATGGCCAACCTTGATCAAGTCTAGTTGATCTTGCGACTAAAATAAAGACTTAGTCTTTATTATTAAGATCTCTTAAACTAACAAAAGCATCTTTGCTTACCCATGGGCTTTTAGAGATCTTTTCCCATCTCAAGTCCAAGCATACACTGATGCATCTAAGATTCCAAAGCTAAGAATCTTTGATACACCTTTAGTTTATATCAATATTTGAACTTAAGTACCAAGACTAGTGGTTTGGGAATTCCTTGGAACTACTATCAAACTTTCTTGAAAGATTCTAGTCTCACATCGAGGGAGATTTTTCTTTCAAGAACTTTAGATTCATGTTAAGGAATCAAGTAATACTAAGCCAGTGATTCATCTTGGACTCTTTTGCTTTCCAGTCTAAAGATTCATTTTGGAATCCTTAGTTTTACTTGAATAATCTCTCTAAAAGAAATCTTGACCATTGAACAAGAACAAGACTTAAGGCTTTATTGCTTGTCCATAAGATATTCCTTTTTAACTAAGGAAATAGTTAACTAGGCTATTTCCTTTATTGGCTTAACTTTTAGGAAGTATCTTAATTCCTAAAGATTACTTTGACATAGCTTTTAGAAAACATCTTGATTCCCAAAGATTAATTTGACTTGGGTTTCTTCTTTAAGCTCTAATTAGCTTAAACAAAACCAAGCTAACTTTTCTTATCCTCACAAAAGTACTTAATAAAGTTTCCATGCTTTTTGAAAGCTTTGCATCTTCACTAGAGATACAGTCATGGAACCTAGCATCCAACTATTGAACACGAAAGTTCAAGTGATGCTAAAATTTATTCATCTCTTTGAAATTTATCACTCATCAAGATGAAAAGAAAAAACTTCAATAGTTCCACTAAAGCTTATCCGTATGACTTTCTAAATATCATCTATACTTAGAGTAATCATTATAAGCTTATCTTCATGACTCCCTAGGTACATCCGGGACTTAGAGTCATCATACATCGCAAAAACTTTGCAAGTAATTAAGTTTTCTTGGTCATCAAGAAAATTTAATACTTAACTTTCTCGTAGCGCCTACTTATACATAGTAAGACATCAAACATACTTAATTGTCATTAAGTATTTGGTTTTGATAGCAGAGTATCAACTTGGGAAGGAATCGACTGATTATTTGAACTGCAAACTAGAACTAGCATGTCTTTGCAACTAACTATTCCTTTGTCTTCCCTAATGTCAAACCGTGAGCTTTATAAAGTAAGCTAAATACTAAGAGAGTAAATTTTCATATCTACTTGCAAACAACATCCCAAACTATCATGCAAATGCATGTGCCTACATGCAAATCCATATGCTCACATGCATATGCATGCATGTTCTTTGCATGCTCAAAAAATAATGCAACAATCATGCATGAGCTTGATGCATGGCTTTTCCTTGTACTAAGAATGTATATCATGCAATCTTGATGCATGTATATCCTTTCCTTTGTCCTAATGCACTATGATATAAAAACATATCCTTGTGGGGCAATAAAAAGCTTTCTCAATGGAAAGGAAATCTGAAATTAAACTACCAAAATACATTATTTGATGCACAAGGATCCTTTTATAAACCAAGTCTGTCCTTGATGCAAACTAATGCTTGGAATGAGAAGTGCATTATTTCATTATCCTAATCTATACTTAATCAATTGAAATCTTGGCTATTTCAATGTGCATCTAGGATTAAGTTTAGACTAATCAAAACAAGATAAATCAAGCATTAAGGCCAAGTAGAAACTGGAAAATACTTAGCTTTGATCATAGCTTCGTTTATCCTCTGATTCTCAAAAAAGCCACATGGCACCCTTAGGTCCTCATTTAAGCATCTTTCCTTTATTGCACCCTTAGGTCCTCATCTAAGCACCCTTAAGTCTATAGCTTGAATCCTCTACTCAGCAGCCTACTTTTGTCAAAAATGATGCTAAACCATCCAACTTACAAGCAAACATGTAAATGGAGTCGAACGGCAGGTAGATGCAAAATAGAATTATGTTGGTGCTATGACACGAACATAAAGATGCCCTTCTATTTTGCTAGCTTGAGTACAAGCACCATTGTGTGCTTTTGGATAGAGAAGATCCTTCTACCATCAAGATCCCAAGTTCGAATCACCAAATGCGATGTGTAATTTGACAATAAGCAGAGAAACTTGATTTTTTTGGACCATGCACGTAGAGGAAGTTCGATCACCAGCATCATCCTCATGACCAATCAGGCTTGAGATTCACAAAGAAGAAATGGAATAGATAATACATGTAGAGAAGCCAATGAACCATAAGATGTCACTGTAATGGTCAGAACGCTCACGGCTTGAGGCAGATGATCCGAGATCGGTCTCCATCTACTTTTGGCTGCAAAAAAAAACCATTTTCGTCTTTGATAATAGAAACTATCTGACGTATTTTGTTAGAGCAGCAAAGGAAAAACCCATTGTTTAGTAAAGTGAAGAGTCTGATTCCTGCCTGTGCGTGTGTCTCCACCCTACAGTGCTAGTTGGCAAGAGTTTTCCTTTTGATTGAGAGCTTTTCAGCAACCAATTTGAATTATAATCTCTCAGTTTAGTATGTGTTGACGTGTTTTGCCTGGGATAAGCAGAAGTCCTTCAGAGAAAGAGATAGGGGGTTCAAATCTTGCTACGACCTCTGATACAACATCCCTTTTTGTTGCTTATTTCTGCGACGGGTTCTATCATCTAGTTAAGACATTAGGAAAAAAGGTGAACCCTGGATGGGCCTTTTAGCTTAAGGAGTGATTAGTGATGGACCAATCAGAAGAGGGTGGTGGCCATAGTCTATACCCTATAAAATACTAGGCTGAAGGGGGAAGAGGGGACAAGATTCCTCTATGTTCAGGGTTGTCTTCTAGAGAGAGAAGAAATCTCGTAATCAGGCTCGGCCCAAAAATTCAAAAATTTTTAAAAGTTGTAAAACTCATCATAATACCATTAAATGACCTCCATATCACTTTTTAGGGTCAAAAGTGCTATTTTTGACTTCTAATTCAAAATCCGTGCATGTTTTTGAACTAAAAAATTGACTTTTTTCAAAATAACTCAAAAAACTCTATTTTCCCTCTTCAAACTACCATTTTCATACCCAAAACCCAAAAAGTCATATTTTTCACCTCTATTCCCTCCATATCACACAACAAAAGCGTTGTTTCTCCTCCTACCATTCTCCCAACTTCTGCAGCAATGACAACAACTCTTACTCCCATGGAAAGCTCCAGAGCTCGTAGGAGACCAAAAGACGAAGTTCACACAATGACGTGCCACAACATCAAAACAATGGAAGGAAGTTGGCTACCACAAGAGTTTTGCAAAGGTGCATGGGTGTATATGCAGCCATCTGGACTTGGTCCTCATTGTGTTGGAGATCGTGGAAATTTGGATCTTCATTGGAAAGGTAAGCTCTTAGGCTTCAAGCAGCAAACACATGGTGGGATGGTTGCTATTGTACAACATGTCTTCACAATTTCAACCATGAAGTTAGAAAACTCCAATAGAATTAGATATCCAATCCATTGTGAGTATTTCTATTTTTTCAATGCTTCATGGTGTTAAGTGTCTTAATTACTCATCTCATATGTTTTTCATTGCTACAGTCATATTTCCTTCTAGTTTAGTGGAAGAGCAACCACTTCATAGTCTTACAGGAACTTTCAAAGCATTACATGCAGACATTGGGGCATTAGTGTTTCCAAATGTACCTCCTGCTAAACTTATTCATGAAAGGATCTTCTTTTACACTCACAAGTACATTGTTCCTTCCACAGATGGTGAATATGGAAGGTTGGAGATTATCAAAGTTGACTCTCTTCTTAGTTTAGAGTGGCCAAAACCTGATTTTTGGTCCATATCATCTTTCAAGCGTAAGATGGTGATGGATATACATAACTCTTTGAAATTCACACGAGTGTCTAGATCAATAGGTCTTCATTGGACTCTACCAATCCATTGCTTTGTTTTCATATTTCAAGGCATTCCTTTTGTAGAAACTCCTACAATGTTCCCATGTAAAGATATTACATATGAAGCAGTAGAAGGATTGTTCGGGGAAAACTGGGGTTATGTAGAAGGATTGTCAAAAGGGGATAGATATTGTTGTAGAATTGGTGACACAGGTATATGGTTTCGCTATTTAAAACATCACACCTCATTGTACATCAGATTTTATTATGATCGTTGGATGTGTAAACTAGGAGAGTGGATACCTTTGCAAAGCTCGGAGGGATCTTCAGCTTCATTTGAAATTAATGTGAAGTTACCAAACAATGATATGGAGGTGGTTTTAGTTAATCAACATTGGAACTTGGCCAACTTGAGAGAGCACTTACTTATCATGGGATATGATGATCTTCATGATTTCAAATTTCGAATACGAGGGAACAAGGTAAGAGTTGTATTCCATATATACATATAGATATATATATATATATATATATATATATATCTTATTCTATCACTATTGTTCATGATTTGAAAATGTTTTACTCTTTTATGAATTGTCCACAGATTGGAAAGAGATTGGAAGACAAAATCAAGGTTCTTGCAGATTGGAGCATGGATGGAACTGAAATTTCATTGTCATAACTCTTTTTTGTAAAGATACTGTGAAACCTATAAACAAACCTATTTTTGCAATGAAAAATTTTTCACATTCGCTTCAAGGATATTTTGGCCACATTCTACTTGTATCTGTACATTCTCAAGGTTTTTCTTGAAAGAGCATTCTTATTGTTTATTTTCTTTGATGTGATCTCAAATGTCAAAGTTTTCCTTTCCAAGACTCTTATGTTTTAATTTAAGGAAAAGTCACTTCTATGAAAAAGTGGGACCCATCACTTAAAAATTCTAGAAAAGTTATAAATAGGAGTCCTCTCTCCTCATTTCTCACTTTTGCAACTACATTGAGTGTTAGAGCAGTCTGCATTTGCAAGCTATGGCTTCCACCTCTGTACCTACTAAGAGTGCATGCAACAAGTTTCTAGAATTTTTGGAGGATTCAGATTATAAAGGTCAACATGACCTATATGATCTTCTCTGCAAGGTTCCTGACCTCCACAGAACCGTGCAAATGAATGCCGATGCTTTGGAGGAGCTACTTCAATATATGCAAGTTCATATATTGCGTTTCTCCATCGAAATACCACCATATGATGGAACTTGGGTTCCATGTGACCTTCTCACCTACATTCACAAAGGTGATGAAGCATTTGCAAAACGATTGAAACGGTTCCAGGTAATTGCAGAGGAAGCAGGGCACCTTCTTGATGAAATTGTGCCACTTATAAGGAGATTGAATAGGAAACGCAAGATGGGTGCAAAAATATCTTTCATTCATTGCTGCCACAATTTTCTTTGTGGATGAGGAACCAGAACCAATTCCTCATGAGATCCCTCATCTTCTTACAGGTGGTTTTGTCGAGGATAAAAAGGAACCACCTCAACAACCCATGAATCTCCTATTAGAGAGAGAAGCTATTGAGAAAACTTATCCTCTTGGTGTGGATGATAAGTTGAAAGAAGTGCTTAAGCCATCCACCTCTTCGGAACCAGAAGCAACTATTCCAGAGGTGGAGATTGAAACTTTTTCAATGGTTCTTGTCGAGGGACAAGAATATTTGTTTTTACATGATGTAGAGAAGGCATTTGGGCTACGGCTGGATGAATGCGTAAGTTTGCTTTGTACTTTGTCAGAGTGTCCTTTGGATAGTACCTCTGACTTGTTGGAGAAAAAGTGTTTGCCATTTGGTGACTCAGTGGCCGACACAATAAAATTGGTTTGCAATGACATACTCACAAGTGAACATCAACATATCACAGAAGAACAATTTAGTAATGCACAAGAAGGATATTGGAATCAGAAGTTCCTGCCTCACCAGTAATCAAGCAGAGTGGGATGTCCCACTCCAGCATTAATTTACATCTTCAAGAGAGAGGAGAAGAAGAAGATAGAGTTCAAGATGTAAGTATCTTCAATTCATGTCATTCATTCTTACAAACACATGCAACTACTAATCATAAAACTTTGTGCAGGAGGTGATTGAAGTCGACAAGTTTGCAGCAAGGAGTGGAGGTGATCGAGTGGCTCGTGGAGGTGGCTCATCCCTTGCAAACTACATTGGGAAACTTCCCAAAGAACATTTTGTAATTATCCATAAAGATTTCAATCCTCAGGGCCACTTCATGACATGGTGTCTAAAGGCCTTAAGTAAATTGCTTTGTTTATCAACCATTACACAGGGGAGTAATTGTATTTTTTTAGTTAAGAAATCCCTTGTAACTACAACCTTAGGTTCCAACTTCCGTGGAAAGGTCTTAGGTCAAATAGGTATATCTCTAGGTCTAGGAGTTAGAAATGTTGATGAAATAGCAAACTCAATTTTGACTTACACCCTACCCATGGCTTTGGAGCGTCGAAAGAGAGTCATTGAGAAACTCAAAGCCAATTGATGTAAACAATTGAATTAATATCAAATTTTCACTTTCCTTTATTTACAATTGTCTCAAGTATTTATTTTTGAGTATATTATCTAAAATTCTTTCGGACCTGCATGTGATGTATTGAGGTCATGTAGGGCATTGGGAGGATCTTTACTTTCATTCTTTTGGACCTTCTTTCTCTCATTTAAGGTCTTGTAGGGCATTGGGAGGCCAAATAAAGCCCTACCACAGAAACGCGGGAGAAGACCCTGCAAAACGTTTGCAGGGCCTTCTCCCGCGTTTCTGTGGCAGGGCTTTATTTTGCCTCTCGATGCCCTACATGACCTTAAATGAGAGAAATTTCAATAGATAGATATTATCAAGAATGCAAATGCCCTAGGTGACCTTACATGAGAGTGAAACTTCACTAGATGGATATTTTCAAGAATGCAAATGTTCTAAGTTTCAAAATGCTCTGCTCATATGTTTCAAAGGTATAGGGGGGTCAAAATTTGTTCATATTAACTACTCATGAACTAGCTTTACTACTCATGACACTTCTTTCATATTTCAAAGGTCTTGTAGGGCATTGGGAGGCCAAATAAAGCCCTGCCACAAAAACGCGGGAGAAGGCCCTGCAAACGTTTTGCAGGGCCTTCTCCCGCGTTTTTGTGGCAGGGCTTTATTTGGCCTCCCAATGCCCTACATGACCTTAAATGAGAAAGAAATTTCACTAGATGGATATTATCACTAGATCAGAATGACAGGATAAGAAAACAATCACTGATATATGAGAGATTATCACAAGAAAACACATGGAAATGTAAAATGAGTGCTCATGTTTCATTCTAAATAATGAGATTATAAAGGGAATAGAGAAAAAGTGCTAATGTTTCATTGAAAATGACAATATTTACAAAAAATATATTGTCCGTAGAGATCAGTTACAAAACTTAGCTACGATCACCCCTAATTCTCCTAGCTAACTGTATGTCCTTCGGTTGTATAGTGACTCGCTTAGCATGGATGGCACACAGGTTGGAATCCTCTAGCATTGATATCAAAAATGCTTCAGCCACCTCTTGTAAAGCTTCTAAAGCTAGAGCTTGGATCCTTAACCCTACACAATACCTTTGTAACTCTTCTTTGACCACCCTTGCAAAGGGTCTTCTAGGTATCAGAAGCTCAGCTGTCTTTTGATAGTGCCTTATCTCTGCAAATGCCTTCGTATATCTTCTTCTTCGTTGTGGTGCTCTAGCTTGTGGTGGTGGTCGTCTTCGTTGGACATTTTCTTGTGGTCTTGGTTGGGGTGGTCTACGACGAAGTTGAAAGACTTTCTTCTTCCATTGCACGTGTCTTGAGCTTTCTCCTTGTTCAGGATGTTGTTGCTTGCTTTGCTCCCTCTCTTGGTCATTGGGTATGGCCCCCTGATTTGATGGTAGTTTCTTTCCTACTACAGTAACCCTATGATTTGTAGGTATTTCTTCGTTACCCCATGGTGGCAATGTTTGACTCTCATCACTTGATTGTGAACGTTGTTGAGACACATCCTCATGTGATTCATCAAAATCATCATCAGAAACTACCTGTCTGTGAGCACGCTCCTTCACCGTTGTCTTTGTTGGTCTCTTTGGTGATGGAGGCTCATCATATGATGATGGTGATGATTGGGGTTGATTTATGGCCTCTTCCCTGGATTGCCCATGTTCCACTTGTTCATGCAACTGTTCACTCCCAGAGGTATGGCCACCACCTGTTTCGCGATGGGATGCAGAGCGCGAGACACTACGTTGCCTTTTGTGGTGATTCATCCATGGTGGCTTCTGAGTGCCTTGCACATAGGTAGGAAAGTTAATGGGATCCTTCCTTGCAGTTTGCTTTGTTCGTGCCATCCTCTATAGTGCTAGAATGTTGAAATGAGACAATGAGTCTCCTTTTATAATCTTTCACTTAAAAAGGTTTTGTTGAGATCTGAATGGACAAAAAATAGTTTAAAAATTAAAAATTACCTTAAAAATTTTCAAACAAGAGATTAGTGTGTAGCAAACCTTATGAGTAACTTACAATGTAATGTGTAATATTGCTCTCTCCCCAAGATAGGATGAAACACTTTGCAAACTCCATTAATGTATCTTGAAACAAATGACGGTCATTTTTGTTGGAGCTATTAAGACTCATTAAGCCTACCAACTTATCTAAGCATGACCAAACCTTCTTTCGCCTATTACTAAGGTCAATTTGAGAATCATTATCAGTGGTGATCATGCACAAGTCTTTCCATAGCTCCTTGCATTCATTTTTCTTAGGGCTTACACCTCTTCTGAAAAATTTTCTTGCCTTCTTCCCTGTCATTGACACTTGTTGCAAACTATTTTGTGATTCACCAAGTTTTTTGACAACTAGAGTTACATTACCACCATGACAACCAATCAAATTAAGCAACTCTTCCAATTTTTTGATTGCTTGTACAGATTTATCAATTGGCTTCATGGAAAATGCATATTCTATGTGGAGCTTCAATAATCTATCAAATATTCTCATGAAAGCATGCAATGTGCAAAGTGAACATTAAATAATGGAAATGGAATAATGGGATTCCAATCTTTATCTAATGTGTCACGGTTAGGTATTTCTAAAATTGGAAACCTTAACAAAGGTCTATCCCATTCCGTGGAAGTAGGTGCATCTATGTATTCATCTAAGTTAGATAGTACTTTTTGTTGTCCCTTTGTTACTTTGTAGCCTTGAGTACAAAATGAACATGGATAACGAGCAGATGCACCTTGCTTGCAACCTAACATGCATTTGATAGTTTTTAAATCCCCACCCAAGTGCCAATCTATCTCAAAATCACCAAAGTTTTCTATGTGGAGCTTTGCACCATGAATTTGAGAAACTATTACTTTAGTGATCCATGGGGTCCTACTACAAATTCATGAAAGAACATCATTGGATTCTTTAGGTCTTCAATAGCACCTAACCACCATATTTCTTTCTCGGATTGAACACTATATGTAGACTTACAACTAGAGTTACTACTTTCATCAGATATGGCATTTCTCATGGCTTCATTCATGAGTGTCAAACTCAATCTCTCCATTCGTCGTCCCTTTATGATCTGGCATTCATCTAACTTCAATATAAACTGTAATTTGGTATTACAATCTGCATAAGTTAGCAAAATTTTTATAACACCAAAATACAATGTATATCAAGGTAACAATAGTGCACATACCTCGTATAGTAGATTTGTAAAATCGAACCATTGCCTGTTGAAGCCTCTCCAAATCCACGAATATGTTGTTATACTTTGTGTAAGGAAATCCATTTCCAACTGCGCTTTTCAACTCTTTTTTGGATGTAGATAAATGATAAATAGACATAGGCATAATATCCTCTATATATAAGTAGTTTCCAAGAATACTAGTTATATCTTCATTGGACATTGACTTCTTTAGCGATACCTTGTAAGGAGATGGAAACATATTCTGCAAAATACCTTCTCTTTCTAATGAATGCTTCAAAAGATTGTGCAATGCACTGTATCCTTTAGTACTAATTCCTGCTTCATCACATACCATCTGCACGTCTCTAGGAGTGATAATATCTTATAACTTTTCTGCACGTCTCTAGGAGTGTTAATATCTTGTAACTTTTTTGTGAAATCTTTAATCACTTTCTTCTTGATAAGGTTTCCTATCCGTGACTCCAAAATACTAACCACCTGCTTGTTGGTCAAACAAGAATTTAATAACTTGAATTGATTCTCTGTTGTTGATGACGCACTAACATCTTCAACGAATGACCTACATAACAAATATATATATATATATATATATATATATAAATAAGTCTTCCAAAAAGAGAAACAAATACAAGCCAAATCTTATCACAAAAACTCGTTGTTTGCGTGCTCCACCACCAATTGAAAGAGAGTTAAAGGATGTTAATGATCGTCTCCTACGTCGCATCCCAAGTGGAGTCTCTCTCAAGTGTTGGAGAGTGTTTTCTAATTTCTCAATTGTTCTCTCCTTTTCTTCCATATGCTTTTCAAGCTCTGCAAGCTTGTCTTGTAAAGATATGATTGTGCTTTCAAAAGTGACCAACCTTGTATGATTTAGTTGATATTGTTGAATCCAATACTTAGTAATGACAGTTGAATGTGTAGATAATCGTTGACAATAACCTAAGAGCCCAACTTTACCGGCACCGATGAACTGAAGTAAAGTTGAGAGGTTATGGAATGTTGGATGGTAAGAAGACATTGGATCAGGAGGGTATAATGAACCATGAGTCCAAAGATCAATATTCTTTTCTCCAACTTCACGACACTCATTTTGAGAGTTCACATCATTGTTGCACTATGTATTTGGAGCAAACTCTCTGGGCACATGAACATGGATACTTGTTGATGCTGGGGCATGAGGACGTCCTAATGTGAGGTTTGTAATAGGTGTCAACACCATCTTTTCCAACAATTAAACAATATTGAGAAAGAGACTAGAAATTTGTTTGGAAGAGATGCTAGAGCATGATTTTCTCAAGAAAAGTTTGTTTTCTTGGATGTGGATGGGTCATAGTGTGTTTTTCCACTGAGAATAGCCAAAAATGTTGAAATTTTGAAAAAGTCATTTTTTGGGTGAAGAGTAGTTACGGATTTGATGATGTGGCTCTCTACTTTTGGAGGGATTTTAAAAATATTACTTTTTCAAAAGGAAAATTAAAAACTAAACTAAAAAAAAGTCACTTTTGACATATATATTAAAAAATGAACCCTTTCAAGTAAATAAACACTGAAATTGAGACTTAAAAAAAAAATCTTTTTTGTATTCCCATACATGCTCGAGTTTGATGATGTGGAAAGTAGATTCCCTTTCTCTCTCTCTAATAGAAGAGAGAGAGGAGCCTAGTAAGCCTTAAAAAAGCCTAATCTAGCCTACTAAAAAGTGCCCTATTAAATGCACTTTGTCCCCTTAGACAACAATAGAATTAGGCTTAATCCCTAAAAATTAGGGATCCTTACAAGGCCCATGCAGGGTTCACCTTTTTTCCTAATGAACGTCGTGTGTTCTTAGCCATGAAAATGGGATTGCTTTGGAGAAAGCAGATGTCTAATAAACATTTTTGAATAGCATCTGAAATTATGATTGACGTGTGCTGTAGTAGGTAGATCACAGGATTTCATGCATGATGGCTTGGGATTAAATCCTTCTTGACACTATCTGAGCAAGTTCTCTCAGTATTTTGCTTATCCAACAACTCTTCGTAGCCTACATAATACTTAATCAAAATATGGTACAAGCACCATCTACCTGAGGAATGCACGGCTGAATTCAGATATGCAAAGATTTTTGCAGGTCGATACTTCAAATCCCCGTGGATGGCTAATGATCCCATCTTCTATTTTCTATTTCAAAATAGAATTGAATAGAAGCACCCTGCTCTCGTGGTTAAGAAGAAAACCTCTCAATGCCAAGGTCGTGAGATCAAAACCCCTAGCTACACGATAAGTAGCGTAAGTGAGTTTTTGCTACTCTTCACAAACAATTTGCATACGGTGAGGGTGAAGTTATACAGAGATTAAGATATGTAGCAATGCAATTTTGACGCATCTCTACAAGAGGTTATAAGCAAAGTGATGAACATAAAAGTCTCCATGGATGCTCAACCTATAGGCTCTGATACCAATGCAAGAGAACTAGAAATTACAACCACCACATGCTAGAGAGATGACTCTCCTCCCAACCAAATGCCTCTATATATAGCTCTCTCCAGGGGACTTCCTTCTTGGGCAGGTGGATACTAGCCAGCCATGTGTCGGCCATGTAATTGCATGTGCGCCAAGTGTCCTAGTAACTCGAGTTAACTCAAGTGGATGCTTCTAGAAGGCTCTAAATCTCGTTGGGTAAAATACTCTTCCCATGTCCCCCATGGGGATTGCACCCAAGACCTCCTCCTTCACATCCTTGAGACTTAACCACTAAGCTAAGTGGATCACTTGTTCACAAGAGCACAAGACCTCCTAGTAAGTCTAAACTCAAGATCTTTGGTCATACACACGGATGACCAAACGGTGTCGGATTTTAGATCCTTTTAAATCGGCCGAACCCCTAAATCATAGACTTACTTTATTACACATGGAATCATAAAGAAGTGTTTGGTGTTGATTCATGTGAGTAGCTGCCTCAACCACTATTTTCACAAGGTCCCAGTCATATTTAAGTCCATATTTTTATTCTGGTTCTTCAAGTCTACGCTCAACGTCTACCCTTATATGTGGGATCAAGATCTTAAGAAAATATAAAACTATATCTAGGGTAAGGGTAACCTTGTCCTCTTCTGGTAATTGAGAGAACCTTTTCATAAATTTGCTATGGAGTTGAGTTAAAGAAATGTGAGGCTTAGGAGAACTAATCCATTTCATGAATCCCTCCCTACTGCGTTGACTATAGTCATCTAAGTAAAATTCCTTATGTAATTCTTTTCTAAACTCATCCCATTCCTGATTGTCATGTACTTCCATAATAGCCTTAACCGTACCTATGGCAAGTCTACGTAGATATGATTTCCATTTTTTCTGAGGCAAGCCATGAAGCTTGGCTAATTCCTCAAATGTGTCTAAGTAGTTTGTGACAGTCATACCAGTGAACTTCCCTTTATCTTTTAATAAAGTTTCAACTACTTTCTGACCCTGCATCTCATGCATCATATTTTTAAATAGTTTATCCATTTTTGTATGTTGATTCGATTTAGCTTGAACAATCCTAATAATATCTTGAACTTCTTTCTTTATATTCAGCTACTAAATCTATAATTCCGTTAGAGTTCAGTTTTAATGTTTGTAATAACAACAATGTTTTGCAATTAAACCTATGATTTATACTTAAACAAAAAATTTACCTTTAACCTATACCAAAAATTTACCCTTAAATAAAATTCTACACTGTTAATCCAAGAATTTGAGAGTAAAAGAAATTATAACAATGGCTCGAAGAAGAGGCTCAAAATAATGCTTTGTGAAATTTAATACATTTATTGTCTTTTAATCAAAGCCTAAATACATCTTTTGCTAATATGAGTGCAAACATTTCGTTCTTCAATTGTTGATGAGAGGGGTGACATGAGGAGGATCATCTACTTGCCTATCTTTGTGGAGGTGCTCAGATCAACAGACTAGCTCTCGACACCGCAAGTTTTCACGAGATGGCCACAGCTCCCAAGGATGAAGACACTGCTGCAACAATTGTTGAATAAAAAATATGCATATGCAATGAAACTAGAAATATCTGACTGGGTCGCAAGCCGATGGTTCACGTCGGGTTCACCAATGTCGGGTCGTGGAGATACTTGGATGATGGATGAGGTCATCCGCCAGATCGGTCGACACACACTGGGTGTCTAGAGCTGACTCAAGTAATTGAAGAAAAAGGGGTTTAAATAATACAATCAATTTTAATTACTTTCATAATCGAAGGTCCATGATTCAAATCCTGGTAGTAACCTATCTCGAATAGGTTGAGCTATATGCCTCTCACCAATGAGGTGCTCCAAATTGTGCTTAGTATCCTTAAAAAATTTTTATAAATTCAAGGCCGAAAGCTCATTACTCTAGCGGCTGGAGCTTCTGCATCAATTCGTGGATATTTTAGAATCGACTCCCAAAAGCAGACATCTCTCGCGTTTGGAGAACTGGCTGAGAGGATCGCCCTCATCCTCAAGAGGATTTGAATCATCGTTCTTCGAATCATCGACCTTTGAACCTTTGGTCATCACCAGGATTTCCTTAGGTCCTCATCTAAGCACCCTTAGGTCTGTAGCTTGAATCCTCTACTCACCAGCCTACTTTTGTCAAAAATGATACTAAACCATCCAACTTACAAGCGAACATGTAATGGAGTCAAATAGCAGGTAGATGCAAAATAGAATTATGTTGGTGCTACGACACGAACATAAAGATTCCCTTCTATTTTGCTAGCTTGTGTACAAGCAGCGTTGCGTGCTTTTGGATAGAGAAGATCCTTCTGCCATCAAGATCCCAAGTTTGAATCGCCAAATGCACTGTGTAATTTGAGAATAAGCAGAGAAACTTGATTTTTTCAGACCATGCACGTAGAGAAGGTTTGATCACCAGCATCGTCCTCATGACCAATCAAGCTTGAGATTCGCAAAGAAGAAATAGAATAAATAATACATGCAGAGAAGCCAATGAACCATAAGATGTCACTATAATAGTCAGAATGCTCACGGCTTGAGGTAGACGACCAGAGATCACTCTCCATCTGCTTTTGGCGGCAGAAAAAATCCATTTTCATCTTTGATAATAGAAACTATCTAGCGTATTTTGTCGGAGCGGCATAGGAAAAACCCATCGTTTAGTGAAGTGAAGAGTCCGATTCCTGCCCGTCCGTCTGAGACACCACCCTGCAATGCTGGCTGGGCAAGAGTTTTCCTTTTGATTGAGAGCTTTTCAGCAACCAATTTGAATTATAATCTCTCAAATCAATGTGTGTCGACGTGTTTCGCCTGGGATAAGCAGAAGTCCTTCAGAGAAAGAGATAGGGAATTCGAATCTTGCTATGGAAGAGCTTCCGCGATGGGTTCTATCATCCAGTTAAGAACTTAGTGCGTTCTTAGCCATGAAAATGGCATTGCTTTGTTGGAGAAAGCAGATGTCTTATAAAAATTTCTGAATAGCATCTAAAATAGCGACCAAGTGTGATGTAGTGGGTAGATCAAAGGATTTCACGCATGATGGCACGGGATTAAACCCTGCTTGACACTGTATGAGCAAGTTCTCTCAATATTTTGCTTATCCAACAGCTCTCCATAGCCTGCACAATACTTAATCAAAATATGGTACAAGCACCATCTACCTGACGAATGCGCGGTTCAATTCAGATATGCAAAGATTTCTACAGGTCGGTACTTCAAATCCCCACGGATGGCTTCTGATCCAATTTTATTTTTCAAAATAATAATCTTCAGTAGAAGCACCCTGCTCTCGTGGTTAAGAAGGAAACTTCTCAACGTCGAGGTCGTGAGATCAACACTCTAACTGCACGATAAGGAGCGTAAGTTAGTTTTTTGCTAGTATTCACAAACAATTTGCACACGGCCAGGGTGAAGTTCTACAAAGATGAAGATATGTAGCAATGCAATTTCTGCGCATCTCTACAAGAGGTTACAAGCAAAGTGATGAAGATAAAAATCTCCATGGATGCTCAACCTAGGGGCTCTCATACCAATGCAAGAGAACTAGAAATTATGGCCACCATGTGCTAGAGAGATGAATCTCCTCCCAACCAAATGCCTCTATATATAGCTCTCTCCACGAGACTGCCTTCTTGGGCAGGTGGATACTAGCCAGCCATGTGTCAGTCATGTAACTACATGTGCACCAAGTGTCCCAGTCAACTTGAGTTAACTCAAGTGGATGCTTCTAGAAGGCTCTAGATCTCTTTGGGCAAAATACTCTTCCCATGTCGCCCATGGGGATTGAACTCAAGACCTCCTCCTTACATCCTAGATACTTAACCACTAAGCTAAGTGGATCACTTGTTCAAAAGAGCACAAGACCTCTTAGTAAGTCTAAACTCGAGATCTTTGGTCATACACACAGATGACCAAACGGTGTCCGATTTCAAATCCATCTGAACCGGCCGGACCCCTAGATCATATACTTACTTTATTACACATCGAATCATAAAGAAGTGTTTGCCATTGCTTCATGTGAGCAGCTGCCTCAACTACTGTTTTCACAATGCCCAACTCATCTTTAAGTCCATATTTCTTTCCCAGTTATTCAAGTCTACGCTCAATCTCTACCCTTATATGTGGGGTCAAGATCTTAAGAAAATATAAAACTATATATGGGGTAAGGGCAACCCTATCCTCTTCTGGTAATTGAGAGAGTCTTTTCATAAATTTGCTATGGAGTTGAGTTAAAGAAATGTGAGGCTTAGGGGAACTAATCCATTTCATGAATTCCTCCCTACTGTGTTGATTATAGTCCTCTTAAGTAAAATTCCTTATGTAATTCTTTTTTGAACTCATCCCATTCCTGATTGTCATGTACTTCCATAATAGCCTTAACCGTATCTATGGAAAGTCTACCTAGATATGATTTCCATTTTGTCTCAGGCAAGCCATGAAGCTTGGCTAATTCCTCAAATGTGTCAAAGTAATTTGTGACATTCATACTAGTGAACTTCCGTTTATCTTTTAATAAAGTTTCAACTACTTTCTGACCCTACGTCTCATGCATCATATATTTAAATAGTTTATCCATTTTTATATTTTGATTCAATTCAGCTTGAACAATCCTAAAAATATCTTGAATTTCTTTCTTTACTCTTTCTTTATGTTCAACTACTAAATATATAATTCTGTTAGAGTCGAGTTTTAATGTTTGTAATAACAACAATGTTTTGCAATTAAACCTATGATTTACACTTAAACAAAAAATTTGCCTTAACCTATACCAAAAATTTGCCCTTAAACAAAATTTTACACTGTTAATTCAAGAATTTGAGAGTAGAAGAAATTATACCAACAGCTCGAAGAAGAGGCTCAAAATAGTTCTTTGTGAAATTTAATATATTTATTGTCTTTTAATCAAATCCTAAATACATCTTTTGCTAAAATGAGTGCAAACATTTCATTCTTCAATTGTTGATGAGACGGGTGACATGAGGAGGATCACCTACTTGCCAATCTTCATGGAGGTGCTCAGATCAACAGACCAACCCTCGACACTACAAGTTTTCACGAGATGGCCACAACTCCCAAGGATGAAGACGCTACTCCAACAATTGTTGAATAAAAAATATGCATATGCAATGAAACTGGAAATATTGGACTGAGTCCCAAGCCGATGGTTCATGTCGGGTTTACCAATGTCGGGTCGTGGAGATGCTCGAATGATGGATCAGGTCATTCGACAGATCGATTGGCACATGCTGGCTGTTTGAAGCTGACTTAGGTAATTGAAGAAAAAGGGGTTTAAGTAACATAATCAAATTTAATTACCTATTTTTATGAGAAACTAAAGTCAACTTATAAAAAACTTTAATAATTTATGCAGCTAAGGACCATAAGGACACACCACCCTAAATCTATGTTTACAATTAGGCTCTCAAACTTTAACCATAGAGTCATTAGCTATGGAATTAGACACCTATAAAAGGTTTCTTGAAATGATCAAGCACAGAAGGAGAACACACAGAAAAATTGGGTGCAACTTTTCTTCATTACTAAAAAGTTTTACATATGGATGAGAGAGCTACCTTACTCACTTCACAAGTGTCTAATGACTTATAGTTTTCCTCAGATCTTGTTCTCTTACACTCTCTCTCTTTTGCCCCGACATGTTTACTTGTATATGTAGGCAAATATGTACAAGCTCATCACCATACAAAAGTATAAGTGAGCTAACTCTAAATTAATGTACATATGTATACATATCTTCATTCTCTGAACATATACTTTCTTCATGCTTCATATCTTGATCTTTTCTTCAATCCTTGACTTCAAAACTTCAATTGTTGATTGCCTTGCACCAACAACTCCCCCTCAATCATCAATTGAGGTTTTCTCTATCTTCTTTATACCTGCTATGTCTTTGAATCTCTGTAACTTTGGTCCATCCAAGCTTTTGGTTAGCATATCAGCTATCTGATCTTTTGTTGAAGTATGTATGACTTCAATCTCCTTGTCCATCACCTTCTCTCTTAGAAAATGATATTGAATCTCAATGTGTTTAGTCTTGGCATGAAAAACAGGATTAGCAGCTAGATACAATGAACTCATGTTATCTCCATGAATAGTGGGTATACTCTGAATGATGTCAAAACTCTTCATAAGAGTCTTAAGACATATCACTTCCTTTGAATGATGAACTCATGTTATCTCCATGAATAGTGGGTATACTCTGAATGATGTTAAAATGCTTCAACAATACCTTTGTACTCAGCCTTTGTGGATGATAAAGCAATTGTGTGTTGCTTCTTTGAACACAATGAAATTAACTTATCTCCCACATAACACAAGTATCCATAAGTTGATCTCCTATCATCAGGATTACCTGCCCAATCTCTATCACTATAAATCTTGATGTTTGTATTTGATGTAAAACCATAATACAAACCTTCTTTGAGTGTACCCTTAATGTACCTCAACACTCTTTGTCCTGCAACCCAATGTTCTTTCCTAGGACAATGCATGAATTGAGATAATGCTCCAACTGCATATGACAAGTTAGGCCTAGTTAATGTAGCATAGATCAGACTACCAAGCAAACTTTGATATAGCTTCATGTCCTTGAATTCTTCTGCTCCATATCTGCTCAATTTGTGATTCACCTCCATTGGAGTAGGTGCTACCTTGGAATTATCCTTAAACTTGATCAACAAGTTTTTCAAATACCTTTCTTGAGTTACATACACTCCATGTTGAATGTATGAGATCTCCATGCCCAAGAAATATGACAAGTCTCCCAAGTCACTAATCTTGAACTCTTTCTCCATTTGCTTCTTTAGACTTTGAATACCTTTCTCATCTATACCTGTAAGAATTATATCATCAACATATATGCACATGTAAATGAACCCATCATCACTTGCTTTGACAAGCAAGCTACTATCTGCTTTAGATACTTGAAAACCAAGCTCCTTCAAGAACTTCACAAGTCTATAATTTCATGCCCTTGGGGCTTGTTTCAAACCATACAAAGCTCTCTTGAGCTTACATACATGATCTGGATACCTTTCATTTCTGAATCCTTGTGGTTGCTCCATGAAGACATCATCTGAAATGTAACCATTTAAAAAAGAATTCTTCACATCTAATTGACATAACTTCCAACCTTTACATGCATCAATAGCTATGAGTGTCCTGATGGTTGTCCTCTTTGCCACAGGACTATAAGTATCATCATAATCTATACCATATTTCTGAGCAAACCCTTTCACAACAAGTCTAGCTTTATATCTAGAAACACTTCCATCCACAAACCTCTTTATCTTGTAGACCCATTTGCATCCAATGATCTTCTGACTAGTTGGTTTAGGAACCAAATCCCATGTTTCATTCTCCATCAATGCATCATACTGTTCCTGCATAGCTTTCTCCCAATTTTCCTTACCTTTTGCCTCTTCATATGTAGAAGGGTCTTCATCTGCCTTTATCATATAAGCATAATCCTTAGTAGCCAGAAAAGAAGTGTCATAGCTATACCTTGTAGGTTGCCATTTGTGTCTTGATGACCTTCTGAGTTCTCCACTTCTTGAGGTTTCTGGTTCATCACATTCTGGATCAAACCTTGGCACTTCTTCAACTTCAACTTGTACTTCATTATTCTCCTCTTCATCAAATATTTGAACCTTTGATTTACCTTTCTTTTGATTCACAACTTCTTCATCACCTGCATGAATATTGATTGTACCTGCATACCAAGTACCTTGCTCATCAAACGTAACATCCTTTGACACAAGGAATTGTTTTGTGGATGGACTCCACAACCTATATCCCATTTGCTTATCATCATATCCAATGAATACATACTTTTTAGCTTTAAGTTCCAATTTGTGCCTTAACTGAGATGGCACATATGCATATGCCAAACATCCAAATACTTTGCAATGATCTAGAGTAGGTCTCTTACCCCACCATGCCTCATATGGTGTCATACCCTGCAAAGCTTTCCATGGTAATCTATTGACCAAGTATGTGGCTGTATTTATAGCCTCAGCCCACAAATAATTTGGGCAATTTTTCTCCTTCATCATGGATCTTGCAAACTCAATAAGAGTTCTATTCCTCATTTCTGCTACACCATTTTGTTGAGGAGAGTACCTACAAGTAACTTCTCTTTTTATACCTGCATTCCAGAAGTAGTCACTGAACACATTAGAGAAATACTCTCCCCCTCCATCTAACCTTAGTCTCTTCAACTTTTGATCACATGATAATGTTTGAATGTATTGAATACCTTTAACTTATCTTTGATCACATAGATAGTGATCCATCTAGTAGGATCATCAACATAAATCACATAATACCTTGAACCATTGATACTGAAATCCTTTGATGGTCCCCACACATCTGTGTGTACCAATTCACGCTTCTCTGAATACATAAAGCCATGCTTGGAATAAGATTGCTTATGAGCCTCGCCTAATTGACATGCCTCACATCTGTATGTCATATGTTGACCTGCAACATTAGGCAATCCAAGCACTGAACCATTGTTAAATCATATCCTTAATACCTCTTTCATTGAAATGTCCAAGCCTTTTGTGCCAAAGATCTAACTCAGAGATCTTATGTCCTCCATAGGTGAACAAGGCATGACCAATGTTACCTTGAATCTTCAATGTGAAGAATCTTCCTTCTTTCTTCCCTGAAACAATTTGTTTATACCCATTGCTAGGGTCTTCCACAAAAACTCCTTCATTAGTGAACCTAACTTCATAACTTTTTCAACAATTTGTCCTACACTTATCAGATTCCTTGGAAATGTAGGAACATACAAAACCTTACTCAACAGAGTAATTCCATCCTTGGCCTTCACTCATCCAATTGACTTCACATTGTGCTTTGTATTGTCACCTGTTTGAACTACATGATTAATTACCATATTCTCCAAATCAGTCATCAAAGCTATGTTGCCACTCAGGTGATTGCTACACCCTGAGTCAATGTAGAAGACTCTTTGGTCTTCACTTTTCCTTTCACAAGTTGCATTCATTATCAATGTTGAATCCTCCTTCTCATCTGAAGCATAATTGTAGTAGGTATTGTTGTATTGTTGGCTTTGGAATCCTCTACCTGCATTTCTTCCAAACCAACCTCTACTACCTCTACCTTTGAAATTACCTCTTTGATTTCTGCCACCTTGTCCTCTTGAATTAAAATTCTGATTATATCCACCATTATTCTGAGTATTATGCCAACAATCATGAGCTAAGTGATTTGTCTTACCACAAATCCAGCAAGCTTTGACTCCATCTTTATTACTTCTACCTCTTCCTCTACCTTTGCCACCTCCTCTTCCTCTTAGGAAGTTAGCTTGGCTAGTTGTACGTTCATCTTCACTTGCTTGTTGCTTCCCTTTGCTATTCTTCTTCTTATCCTTTGAATACATTGCTTGTCCTGCTCTCTTATCACTTTCACCTTTTGACATCCTGCTCAAAAGTTAGCATGTGTCCTATCAACTGATTCAAATGAGGAGTAAAATGATCTAGTGATAATTCAGTAGACAAAATGACTGGCTTCCATTTGTCATCTCCACTCAAACATGTGAGGATTTTCCTTACCGATTTATCCTCCTCAATATCTTCATCAACTGCTCCTAATGCATCTACAATGTCCATCCTTGTCACATAATCTGAGATTGATTGAGAAGCCTTCTTCTTGAATGTGGTAAACTCTGCCCACAAGGATGCCTTCCTTGAATTTGTGGTGTTTTGGAAATGCTCCTCTAAAGCATTCCATATATCACTTGCACTTTCAAGACCTCTAATGTGAGGTAGCAAGTAATCATTGACTCCCATATAGATAATGCTCCTAGCTTGAGCGTCTCTCTTCAACCAAGTCTTCAAATCTGATAGTTCTTCCATAGTTGGAACACTAGGATCTCTGAACTAAGGCTTTTGTTCTTCACATATGATATAACCTATCAAGTCTTTGCTCATAAGATGAGTGTCCATCCTCATAGACCATGCTGGATAGTTCTCTCTATCCAATTTCACTATCTGAAGAGAATCTCCCATCCTTTCTTCAGCTCTGTATTAAATCCTTCAAGCTTTATGAGGAATAAAGTTACCTTTGCTTTGAATGATACTCCTTTTGTCTTCCTTGATATCTTCTAACCTCCTTCTCAAGCTTTGCTTTCAAGCTTTCACCCCTATATCAAGAATAACTCAAAACCTTCACCAATTTGGAGGATCAATACTCAACTACCAAATTCTTGAACAAACTGTGAGAAGATGACTACATAGAAAGTCTGTTGCACATAACTCACTCATGGACTTATCAAATGTGTAAAGTTTTTTATAAAACTTTGTACAAGGTGTCAACTATAGTTTGCACACTTGTTCCAAGTTAAATCATTCCAAAGGACATAGTAGATCTTGAGAAATGATCTTAACAAGTCACCTATGTCTAAAACTGTAGTTCTTTACAGTCGACTCTGACACCTACAACTTCTAAAGCTTGGTTCTCCCAAACTAGAACCCATTTATGCAAATGCTTTTAGCCATAGATGGCTTACCTTTGAACTTAGATTTTGACTCCTTATTTGTACAAAACTTTACATTGTGCATTGAGAACTCACCATTTCTTCGACCATCAAGATTGCGCCTGTTTCAAAAGACACTCAACACTTTCTCACATATGAATGTTCCTACTCATGATTCACACAGCTTGTTTACAATTAGGCTCTCAAACTTTAACCATAGACTCATTAGCTGTGGAATTAGACACCTGTAAAAGGATTCTTGAAATGATCAAGCACAGAAGGAGAACACACAGAAAAATCGGGTGCAACTTTTTTTCATTACTGAAAAGTTTTACATTTGGATGAGAGAGCTATCTTACTCACATCACAAGTGTCTAATGACTTATAATTTTCCTCAGATCTTGTTCTCTTACACTCTCTCTCTTTTGGCCCGACATTTTTACTTGTATATATAGGCAAATATGTACACACTCATCACCATACAAAAGTTAAGTGAGCTAACTCTAAATTAATGTACATATGTATACATATCTTCATTCTCTAAACATATACTTTCTTCATGCTTCATATCTTGATCTTTTCTTCAAACCTTGACTTCAAAACTTCATCAAAACTTCAATTGTTGATTGCCTTGCACCAACAGTACTAGCATTCATTAACATGCAAATATTCATTAATTCATACATATGCATATCTTACTAACACACATATGCACTTAACCAATCCATTCTCATAATCGTTTACTCATGCTAATTAAAACAATTCTCATGCTCATACACTCTAATGTAAATGATAACGTACATGCTCATGCATATGAATCATATGCTATAACGCATTTGTGCCTACATGCTTATGCACTCAACTATATATGCAAACATACATTCATGAATCATAGCACATCCAACTAACTTATGCATATACATGCTTGCAACCACTTTTTATGCTCACATTATACATTGATGCTTTTAATATGCATATGGAATAAGAGACATTCACTCATTCTAGCATTACATATGCATACATATATTCTAATGGATTCATCAAATGCATACTCGCTAATCCCTATTTATATGAGTTTAAGTTGAAATTAACACACATTTATATATGTATATATACTTATATATATTCATATCTGCATGCTAATTCAATTTCACATAACTTATGCTCATATATTAACATCATATTTACTCTCAATTATGGTCATGTAAATGCTCATTAATTCTCATGCATGCTAACATATTTTATACTTATTCTAATATGCATTTACCTATGATACATTCACATACACATGTCCATTTGCACTCTTCTTATATGCATGTACATCCCTATGCATTTCTCATGCTTCTTCATTATCACATATATGCATGTATACATCTTAATTATGCATCAACATATGCACTTGCATTTTTATGCATGCATTTCTATACTATAAGCTTATGCATAGATGTTAAGTACATTAATTATAAATAAAATTAATTAATGACAAATCAAATCATTATAATTAATTAACATAACTTAGTAAATCACTTTTACTCTAACTCTTTCTCTCTCCCTCTCTCTCTCTCTCGTACTTTCTCCCATCTCTCTCTTTCTCTTTCTCTCTCTCTCTCTTGTACTTTCTCCCATCTCTCTCTTTCTCTTTCTCTCTCTCTCAATCTCTCTCTCTCTCTCTCTCTCTCTCTCTCTCTCTCTCTCTCTCTCTCTCTCTCCCCCTCCCTCTCTCTCTTGTACTTTCTCCCATCTCTCTCTCTCTCTCTCTTGGTCTCTCTCTCTCTCCTCTCTCTCTCTCTCTCTCTCTCTCTCTCTCTCTCTCTCTCTCTCCCCTCCCTCCCTCCCTCCCTCTCTCTCTCTATGTGCGCTGTGCCTATAGCGTCGTGTTAGGGAAGAAAAAAATAAATCTTTATTTCTCTCTCTCTCTCTCTCTGTCTGTCTCTCTCTCTCTCTCTCTCTGATAACAGTCTATCGTCAGCCACCGTGGCCACATTTCCCTCTCTCTCATAACTTATGCTGCACATGTGGCTCAGAGCTTCCAGGGGAATCTTAGCAGCCGAAAGCTACACTTGTCCTAACTCTCTCTGAGCGCTCTATGCATGCCTCAAATCGCTGCCATAGGAATCAGAAGAGCTCTTTTCTCTCTCTAACCATAGCCGTGGAGCTATGCACATCTGTCAGACCTGCTCAGATTGCTGTCAATAACTAAATTCTCTTCTCACTCATATTCTCTCTCTACATGGCTATCTTTTGCATCCTTTCTCTCTCTCTCTGATGTGGTTAGATGACACTCACTAGTCACGGTGAGGATGATCCTCCATAGAGCTATAACTCTTGGATCATATGATGCAGTTACCAGGGTGGAGGAAGAGAATTTTTCTCTCTCTCTCTCTCTCTATACGTGCGTGATCTATCGGGAGGAGCTTTCATCATCAATACTCTCTTTATAAGCACATAGCACAACTATAGGGGAAAGGAATAAAATGACAAGAGAAATAGTAAATAGGAAGAGGCAAAGTACTTGCAAAAACATAAGAGTAAAAGGAGCACAACACACACATATATGTATACACAGAAAATCCTATGTCTATCACTCTTTTTGAACCATGCTTTAATTTTAATCCATACTTTTACCCTCATTTTCCCACCACTGTTTTCATTTGACTTTTCTCTCACAACCACACTTTTACATACTCACTCACACACCATTCCTTTAAACTTACCTTTCTCATACTTTAAATGCACATCTTTTTTTTACCATTCTTTAATATTGACTCATATACACCACTCACTATTTATCCATATTTATTATCTTTTTATTCAATTATCCTACATTTTCTAATTAAATAATTCATTTAATTTAAGCTTACTTTAAGGTTTTAATAATTAAATACGTTAGTATTTATATTCACACACACTATTAAATTATCTAATTAAACCATAATTTAATTTATAATAAATAAATGTCTAATTTATAGATTAATTTAATTGAATACCAAATATTTTTACCCTTAAAACACACTAAAACCCTTGGAAACCCCTTTGAAACTCATCGAAACCCATTAGAAACCTAGATTAACCCTAGTATTAACCCATTGGAATCTTTTTGAACCCTATCACTAACCCTAGAATTAACATTCCAACTTAAATACACATAAATTTAAGTAACCCTAGGATTTTATACCCATGATCCTTGCTTATTTGAGTGCAAAAGCACATTTAATGTGAAATTAGGGTAAACCCTAGTATAAGCACATGTTTTCTTCATTAATTTATACCTACAACACTTTTATAATGATTAATTCCCAACAAATCAGCTGAATAACAGTGTTATAAAAAAGGTTAGAATTTACCAATAAAAATTTTTTAATTTCCCTGGGCGTAAACTGGAAGGTGCAAATCTTCCCGACATCGTGACATACCCGAATACTTATGGATGGATATGGATGCATTGGCTAGCTCTACTATTTGGTTACAGCTCGTGGATTCTATAATAGTGCATTATGGTAGAGTCTACATGATATTTATGTGAGTCCATTGACTCATGTGAGACATAGATCACATCCATAGCTTTGATGTTAGAAGTGTAGTCATTAGGGACATATTCCACGTGATGCAGGTCAGGTAGTGATTTCAGGAGAGTCTAGAACATTTGATTATGCTAGTGATGGTGATATCAGTTTCTCCTATGGTTTATCTCAGGATTCGTATTGCTCATTGGATATCACACACATGGCTTGGTTGCTTGATTCATTAGCCAGTTTTCATGGTACTCCACATGGTGAGTGGTTTTGGTTATTTTCAGGTGAGAGTCTTTGATGTGTGCACATGCCTGATGGTATGACATATGACATTGAGGGTGCAAGAGATGTATGCCCTAGGCTACCTAGTGCAGCATCACTTATACTCAGACATGTGCATTATGTGCCTTCTTCCCTATAAGCTTGATTTTAGTTAACTAGTTACAGGAGAGCAACTATTATGCATTCCTTGATGAGCATCATTTTTAGTTGCAATTGGGACAACTTATGCTTGTCAAAGGTGCAAGGATTGGGCATAGGTATCCAATACAGGTACTTCATGTGAGAGACAATCTCATCTCAATCGGAGTTTAGACTTATGTGTGATGTGAAACGTGTCATGTGTCATTTTGTCTACCTACACATAGGTCTATTAACATTCATGATGCACATGTATGGCAATATTCAAATGCTCTGATGGATGCACATGTAGAGCATGTTTTGGATGCTCATAATGCTTATGTAGAGCATGCTATAGATTCTTATGATGCTTTTGTAGAGCATTCTTTTGTTGATCATATAGATGCTCATGTGGATCACACTTTGGATGATCATCTGGATGCTTTAGAGAATGATATGGATGCTCATGTAGAGCATTGTGATGCCTATGGCCTCTTGCCAAACTTAAGATAAAGTTGTCACTGAAACCTACTTGAAGGACTTGACGAGGTCATTAGAGTTTGATCTTGGTTTTGATGTTATGAAATTAGCTTAGGTGGAGAAACTCACCAATCTCACTAGTGCTAGATTCATCCCTTGTACCTCATCAAAGGAATCACATCCATTCACCAAATCTTAGAATGTGGGTACCAAAAAGCATCCAAAAACTTCCATACACCTGTTTGTACAATAAAGTCTCTCATAGCTAGCCTTTATCCTTGTAATAATTCATTGACATCTAAACCTTGTACAAGTCCACATCCACTAACTCACTATCATTTGTAATGAAATCTCATGAAAAGCAATGTATGTATTATTCAATGCATGTAGGAAGTCCAGAGACCTGCATTAGTTACTAAGAGATCATTACATAAATCATCTCATAACAAATGGCTACACGTGTTACACATCGACTATGGAAAGGGATTGTGCTCTCACTATTTTGGGATCATAATGAATTTCCATGCTAATGTGTTATCCTTTTGTAGAAAATCCTTTACACACACATTGAGATCACCGTGCAAGCTAAAGGAACCTTCGAGGCTCACACTAGCATGCCTATAGTGAATTTTGAGATTATATTGGTTGAAGCCCATCCTTCAATGAAACCTCCAATTTCAAGACTTCATGGGGCCTATGCCGATTGATGATCCTCCCATCGGAAGGAACGAGAGAGTACATAGTAAATCCCACTGGTTTCAGGGCTTAGAAGGACCATTGGTCAATGAAGAACATAGTTATGATGTAATGTTATGCTTCAATGGAGATACTTGGGATAGATATCAATTCTTTTCCCAAGATTTTGAGGCCCTTCAAAATTCAGAAGAGTTAGGACCAATTTGGTCAAGGGTGGGATTTATAGAATATATCAGTGCTCCCCCTCCCAAACCAAACTCTTATCATTGTTTTTATTTGGTCACCATGCTACAATCCCATATCAAGTGGGAATTACCAAGACCATTCATTTTTCCATCATTAGTTGCATATCGACCATTCAAGAAGTTCTAACTATCGGTAGATCTCATCAACGATGCACTAAGAATCCACGGTATGCATACACCAACGGAAAGGGAGATGGTCATTTAAGCCACTGAAGAAAGGTTATATTCTCAAATGGGCACATATTTCTGATATTACACCTGAGTTGTCAAAACCATTACACGCATGCATGTAGCACTTCACCTCTATAGACAAGACTGTTTTACACTGCCACAGAAATGTATTTGGTTTGGATTATATTTGCCAAATGCGAGAACGCTAGCTGGATTCAAGAGCAACTGTATTTGGCACAATAAAGATGGTCATGGAAAAGATTTATTCATGATTGCTGTGCAATCAACAAGAGTGTGCTTATGTGCCTCTCATATGATATCCCTATTGAATGTGCCATGACAAGCGTAGAGTTAAAGAAATTTAAAGAAGCTTCCAAGAAAGCCAGTACATCAACCAATTCAAGAACAGGGAAGCATTTTAGAGGTATGATCCCATGCTTACAAGTACCAAAATTCCCATCACCTCAACCTTCCCCACAACAATCTCCAACAAAACCTCTAGTGGTAGTATCGCCCATTTGAACTTGCCTATCATGCCCCATCACAGCTGAAGGCACTACTATAACCTTAGAAGCCACCCCTATCACTACCACTCAGGCCACTACTACAAAAGTCAGAGAGGCCCCAACCAATATTGGTGCAAAGGCATTTACATTCCCAATACCCAACTTAGAGGTAGAACCTCTCAATACAACTTTGATTTTGGGATGCAAGATGCATTTTCAAGTGAGTTTCAATTTTCAGTGGCACAATTTTTCTTACAAGAATATGAATGACAGAGCTACCCCAGCTCCCCACTTGAAAAAGGCATGAACAAGTAGTATCAAGCTCAGACAAAGACTACCGAACACTAATTGATGAAGAAGATAGTCAACAGAGTCATGACTCACAAGAGGGTGATCAACAAGGACAAGAAGAGTAGCAAACTAAAGGTCGGGAGACACAAGCACCAAGGAATAGGATACATCTCATGTAGCTACTTATACTATTTCCATTCAACAGCTATACAAAAATATGCAAGCTATATGGGCAAACCGTCGAGTCATAGAACAACAGAGTCAAGAAATTCTCCAACAAGGATTGGTCAGCAGAGCGTTTGAAGCTTCTTTTTTAAATGCTTTTAATGAACTAGTCCAGTCAGTGGTTACAATAGAAGTTCTTCATTTCTTAAAAACAAAACCCTTACCACAATTTGACCCTAGACATATCCACCTCATGTCCAGGCCAGGGGAATATATCCATGTCCCAACCGATACCCATTCCTCCCATCACCATGAAGAAGCACGAGTAGTTGTTGAGTCGCCACCCCAAGGCAAAACTATTATCATGGACTCTCCTCCAAGGCCCTCAACCTCCAAAACCACCACCACTATGGAAATCGCCTCTACCTTCAAAGGAACCCTTGACTCCCCTATAAATTCAACTTCTCCTGTACATCCTAGTTCATCCTCTTTAGCTTAACCCATCTCTAGTGCCAAAGAAGAAGCCCTAGTACAGTCCATGTCCACTTCTTCTACTCAGCCCCCTACACCCATTACCACAACGATATTTCCCTCAATTCCCCCTAATCTTTTTCTCACCCCTTCCATTTCTTCCATTCCCTTTCCCCAACAACCCTTCCTCCTATTACAACACACCATGATGTTTTTACCTATGACACCTACAAGTCCTAACATTACCAACATCTTCTCCTTTACATCAATCAATCCATGAATCTCAACATCTAATATATTCGTCTACATTCAAAAACCCTATGTCTACACCCATGCACCCACCCTCAATTACTCCACTATTCAACATTAGCTTACGTTATCATCCATCCAGTGATATGGACATCTCAACATCCACCAAACTAACACTCACATCCAACATCCCACTACACACTCTCACAAACTTTTCAACTATCACCACTACATCCATGATCCTACACCCATTTCCCTTCCCCTGCATCAACCACTACACAACCTTCATTCTTTAACACACAATCATTACTATCATCGTCCACTATAGATAATGCATTTCAACACATTTTGGCTTGCATGCACCAAGTTTGTGAGGAATTCGCAGCATTAGGACATAGCTACCAGGCATTGTAGCAAACAATGACACAATTGTAGGCTAGCTTGAACTTGCTAACCATCAATCACGTCTCTCTAAATGCACGACATCAAGAGCTCCATGATACATTTCACTCCATGGAGTTGGATTTTGAATAGAAAACAAAAGAAGCCATCACTGAAGCAAAAGAACATTTACGAGTATAGATTGTCAAGAATGCCACATTAACACAAAATATGGAACTCTTATGACAACATCTTGCAGTGGAAAAAGAAGATAATCAACACCTACAAGAACAAAATAGAGAGAATTTTGAAGCAGCCATGGACAAGCTTGATGAACCAATTACTCCAAGTCATTTTAAGGTTGTTCCATAGGAAACAATGTAGCTACTACTAGAAGACCATGCATGCTTACTAGAGGATTATAAAAAACTAACAGAGAACTATCAACGGCTCAAAAGTTACAATGCAAACCTATGCCTACAAGCACCTCTGCAGGAACCTATCATTCAACAAGTCACACCACCTGAAATATTGGGAGAATTGACTACATTATGGGTGCTTTTGTTGGAACTCCAAGCTCAAGTTCTAGATCCATCAGAGATTCCTAGGCCAAATTCCCCACCTGAAATATCAACTATCGAAGAAACAATCACCATCCTAGTGGAGGCAACTTTTGAACCCTAGCCTACGAATGGTGGATATGTGACTAAAGATTGCCAAAAGAAATTTGAACTCCCCACACCAACATGGATGAAACCTGTAGCAGAGATGGGAAAAACTCACTCAGTGATGATTTGAGCATAATTACACATTATGGAAGTGACTGAGAAAAAGATACTTCAATCTCCATACTTTTCACAGTAAGCACAACAATATATATATATATATATATATATATATATATATATATATATATATATATATATATATATATATATATATATATATACATATATATATATATATATATATATATATATATATGAACTTCAATAAAAGCCATACTTTCTCTATATGGCTGAGTATAATTTGGTGATTGATGTTACACTTATGTGTTCCTCGAGTAGCTTTGATGTGAACCTTTTCCCTATACATGGGCACTTTTTACTCTACTGTTGGCTGGAGGTTTTTTCCTCATGTTACCACATACTTGATACTCTCATATGTGGTGGTACTTTGTACTTAGGGATATTATTCAGCTCCTACTTCAGTTTAGATTATTGTCAATAGAGAGAGTTATTACAGCCAGCATCTTCTCCGTGTGTCTTGCTGCATTTGTGCTCCTTGTGTGTGCTTCTTGTGTGTCTCTCGCGCTTCTACACACACCCAACAATGGTATTAGGGCAGGTTCAGCTCCTTCTCAAGTTTCAGTTTTTCGCGTGTTGATGCAAACACACTTTTAACAGTGCAAATCGACTTTGGAGCATAGAAGAATGAATTTTAGCAGCCAAGAATCATTTTCACCAGTTGCACTTAGGTTTTAACCCCATTTTGAAGCCATTCGTGTAGTCAGAATCACCATCAAACTGACGCTTTATGAGCTGAAATTTCAGCATTCATTTCAGCTTTCGTCGA
The DNA here is from genome assembly GCA_020310875.1 of Ceratopteris richardii. NCBI lineage: Eukaryota > Viridiplantae > Streptophyta > Polypodiopsida > Polypodiales > Pteridaceae > Ceratopteris > Ceratopteris richardii. Next base: position 47,455,615 of record CM035423.1, read on the forward strand.
AGTGAAGATTTTGTCACATTCTTGTTCTTTTGTGAAATGGCAGGCAACAATGACTTGTTTGGCATGCTTCAAGTTGAAGATAAGCTTGATGGGACCAACTATCTGACGTGATCTTACATGATGAAGCATGTTCTTGTTGTTAAACAACTTTGGAACATAGTGGCATATGTAGATCGAAGACCCGCAGGTGCTTCTCCTTCACAGTGCCACTCTCACAGATGGAGCTTCTTCTTCGAGTACAGTGGTTTCTCCTTCTATACCTACACAGGAGCTGATTAGATGGGATGGAAAAGATGCTCAAGGTCATGCTTTGATTGCATTTTTTGTGAAGCGTCATATAGTTCCACACATTCAGTCATGTTCTACATCACGACAAGCATGGGACACTCTTGTTTCTTTGTATGTTGTGCGTAATGAAGCACATGTTGCATACTTGAGGAAGCAACTTGAGGATGTATGTATAGCTGAAAATAAGTCAGTGGATGTGTCTGTGACATGCATCAAGGACTTGAAAGAGAAATTGGCAAACATAGATGAGATCATTCCGGATGCATCACTCAATTCTACATTGTTGAAAGGATTACCAAAATCTTTTCAAAGCTTTGCCACTACACTCCATTTGGTTGCAAAAGGGAATCCTAATATGTATGCATTTGATGAGGTTGTGTCTCCTCTTTTGCAAGATGAGCAATCTAGAGCGAATAGGAGTGGTTTGATTGAGGGAACACAAGCACTTGCTATCTCATAAAAGGGGAAAAGCAAGTATGGTTCAACTTTGGGTTCATCAAAACCAAAGATTCAACTCCACTCATTCCTCTAATGATGGTGATTTGCAAAAGAAGAAGAGATGCAAATATTGTCAAAAGGCTAGTCATACTATTGATGAGTGTAGAAAGCTTGCTAAAGGCAATGAAAAGAAGAAGGAATCCGGCATGACTTTTGTCTTGGAGTTAGACATCTGAGGAAGCATGTGAATAGCACAAGGAAGAAGAAGAAGCTTGGAGCACAACACACAATACAAAATGTATTACTAGAGAATGTACAAAGATAAGTAGCCCATTAGGGCAATAGGCATATATACAAGCCGGGGGAAAAAAAACCTCCTAAAGAGGGAAAAAAGTGCCTTGAAAGTTCTAGTGTGTTCACACACATCACTACCTAAATATATCAGCAAATCCCCCCCTGGGAGTGACGCGGTGAACAAGGAGCTGGCACTCATGTATAAGGAAGTTCCAAGCTATGTGGAAATCACTCCACAAAAGGAAGCAAGCCCAAAGCTTTGTGGAAAGCTTCAAACTTCTCCCTAGGCAGAGCCTTCGTGCCAAGGTCTGCAATGTTCTACTGTGTGGGAACATATGCCAAGCTGATTTCCCTAGCTGAGAACCTCTCCTTGGCATAGTGATAATGCACCTCAATGTGCTTAGTGCGAGCATGGAACACATGGTTCCTCGCAACTGCCAATGCGCTCTGACTGTCAGTGAAGATGGTGGTGGCAGAAATCTCATCAACACCCAAATCAACCATGAGGCATCTGAGCCACACACACTAGATAGGCATATATCTTCTCATACCAAGCACGCACATGGTGCTTGCTTTAAACCATATAATGCCTTCTTTAACCTGCACACCTGGTTTCCATGCGCTTTCTGCACAAAGCCACAAGGCTGAAAAACATACACTTCTTCATGCAAGTCACCATTCAGAAATGTTGTTTTAATGTCCAACTGATGTATATTCCAACCATGATGAGCTGCAAGTGCACAAATGCTACAAACAATAGTCATTCGGCAACTAGGTGCAAGGTCTCATCAAAATCAATGTCTCTTTCCTGTGCATAACCCTTTGCAAGAAGCCTAGCCTTATACCTGTCAACAGTACAATAAAGACCAAGTACCATTCTTCATTATAGCATCATATTTAGATTGCATAACAACCATCCAATTTTCTGAATTTTGTGCTTCATCAAACGAAACAGGCTCATTCTCATCACAGAGACTAGATGCAGCCATAGCATAGCAATCTGATGCAAAAGAGGAACTATGAGAGCCTAAACAAGTACGATATGATAGAGGTGCATCTAATTGGCTGTCACGCAAAGTCTGCACCTTCCATTTAGGCATAGTTTTTGCCTCCTCAATATCAGCTATCTCATCGGCTAGTGCATCATGTAAATCTGCATCAGAAATGGAATGATCTACATCATCACATGAAACCTACAAAGGTAGAGAAGTTGCCTCATTGGGATGAGCACTAGACTATCCACCTATAAAAAGAGGCAGCAAAGTATCATACATTTCTTTGGAGCTAATAGATGTCTGCTTAGTACATGAATGCAATGGCTGAATAGCATCTTCCATAAAAGCAACATAACGGCTAACCACAATGTGTTTAGTCTGAGGATGATATAGACGATAGCCATTAACTTCAAAACTGTACCCAACAGAAATACATTTTACTGCTTTATCATCCAATTTTTTACGATGTTGTTCAAGCACTAATGCATATGCAAAACAACCAAAAACACGTAGATGAGCAATAGATGGTTTGTGATCATGCCAAGCCTCATATGGAGTGATAGACAACAACGCTTTAGTGCGACACCTGTTCAGTACATATGCTACACACATGACAGCCTCAAGCCAGAAACTATGTGGTAAAGCTTGACTCTTGACCATACACCTTTCCATCTCCATGAGTGACCTGTTCTTTCGTTCAACAACTCCATTCTATTGAGGTGTATACGGCACTGTACACTGGTGTTTTATCCCATGTTCAGCCAAAAATGCATTAAAATCACAAGACCTATATTCCCCCCCTCGATCAGAACAAAAGGAAGCAAGCCCAAAGCTTTGTGGAAAGCTTCAAACTTCTCCCTAGGCAGAGCCTTCGTGCCAAGGTCTGCAATGTTTTCCTGTGTGGGAACATATGCCAAGCTGATTTCCCTAGCTGAGAACCTCTCCTTGGCGTAGTGATAATGCACCTCAATGTGCTTAGTGCGAGCATGGAACACATGGTTCCTCGCAACTGCCAATGCGCTCTGACTGTGAGTGAAGATGGTGGTGGCAGAAATCTCACCAACACCCAAATCAACCATGAGGCATCTGAGCCACACACACTAGATAGGCATATATCTTCTCATACCAAGCACGCACGTGGTGCTTGCTTTAAACCATATAATGCCTTCTTTAACCTGCACACCCGGTTTCCATGGGCTTTCTGCACAAAGCCACGGGGCTGAAAAACATACACTTCTTCATGCAAGTCACCATTCAGAAATGTTGTTTTACTGTCCAACTGATGTATATTCCAACCATGATGAGCTGCAAGTGCACAAATGCTACAAACAATAGTCATTCGGCAAGTAGGTGCAAGGTCTCATCAAAATCAATGTCTCTTTCCTGTGCATAACCCTTTGCAACAAGCCTAGCCTTATACCTGTCAATAGTACGATAAACACCAAGTACCATTCTTCATTATAGCATCATATTTAGATTGCATAACAACCATCCAATTTTCTGAATTTCGTGCTTCATCAAACGAAACAGGCTCATTCTCATCACAGAGACTAGATGCAGCCATAGCATAGCAATCTGATGCAAAAGAGGAACTATGAGAGCTTGAACAAGTACGATATGACAGAGGTGCATCTAATTGGCTGTCACGCAAAGTTTGCACCTTCCATTTAGGCATAGTTTTTGCCTCCTCAATATCAGCTATCTCATCGACTAGTGCATCATGTAAATCTGCATCAGAAATGGAATGATCTACATCATCACATGAAACCTGCAAAGGTAGAGAAGTTGCCTCATTGGGATGAGCACTAGACTATCCACCTATAAAAAGAGGCAGCAAAGTATCATACATTTCTTTGGAGCTAATAGATGTCTGCTTAGTACATGAATGCAATGGCTGAATAGCATCTTCCACAAAAGCAACATAATGGCTAACCACAATGTGTTTAGTCTGAGGATGATATAGACGATAGCCATTAACTTCAAAACTGTACCCAACAAAAATACATTTTACTGCTTTATCATCCAATTTTTTGCGATGTTGTTCACGCACTAATGCATATGCAAAACAACCAAAAACACGTAGATGAGCAATAGATGGTTTGTGATCATGCCAAGCCTCATATGGAGTGATAGACAACAACGCTTTAGTGCGACACCTGTTCAGTACATATGCTACACACATGACAGCCTCAAGCCAGAAACTATGTGGTGAAGCTTGACTCTTGACCATACACCTTTCCATCTCCATGAGTGACCTGTTCTTTTGTTCAACAACTCCATTCTGTTGAGGTGTATACGGCACTGTACACTGGTGTTTTATCCCATGTTCAGCCAAAAATGCATTAAAATCACAAGACCTATATTCCCCCCCTTGATCAGAATAAAAGGAAGCAAGCCAAAGCTTTGTGGAAAGCTTCAAACTTCTCCGTAGGTAGAGCCTTCGTGCCAAGGTCTGCAATGTTCTCCTGTGTGGGAACATATGCCAAGCTGATTTCCCTAGCTGAGAACCTCTCCTTGGCGTAGTGATAATGCACCTCAATGTTCTTAGTGCGAGCATGGAACACATGGTTCCTCGCAACTGCCAATGCGCTCTGACTGTCAGTGAAGATGGTGGTGGCAGAAATCTCACCAACACCCAAATCAACCATGAGGCATCTGAGCCACACACACTAGATAGGCATATATCTTCTCATACCAAGCACGCACGTGGTGCTTGCTTTAAACCATATAATGCCTTCTTTAACCTGCACACCTCGTTTCCATGCGCTTTCTGCACAAAGCCACGGGGCTGAAAAACATACACTTCTTCATGCAAGTCACCATTCAGAAATGTTGTTTTAATGTCCAACTGATGTATATTCCAACCATGATGAGCTGCAAGTGCACAAATGCTACAAACAATAGTCATTCGGCAAGTAGGTGCAAGGTCTCATCAAAATCAATGTCTCTTTCCTGTGCATAACCCTTTGCAACAAGCCTAGCCTTATACCTGTCAACAGTATGATAAAGACCAAGTACCATTCTTCATTATAGCATCATATTTAGATTGCATAACAACCATCCAATTTTCTGAATTTCGTGCTTCATCAAACGAAACAGGCTCATTCTCATCACAGAGACTAGATGCAGCCATAGCATAGCAATCTGATGCAAAAGAGGAACTATGAGAGCTTGAACAAGTACGATATGACAGAGGTGCATCTAATTGGCTGTCACGCAAAGTTTGCACCTTCCATTTAGGCATAGTTTTTGCCTCCTCAATATCAGCTATCTCATCGACTAGTGCATCATGTAAATCTGCATCAGAAATGGAATGATCTACATCATCACATGAAACCTGCAAAGGTAGAGAAGTTGCCTCATTGGGATGAGCACTAGACTATCCACCTATAAAAAGAGGCAGCAAAGTATCATACATTTCTTTGGAGCTAATAGATGTCTGCTTAGTACATGAATGCAATGGCTGAATAGCATCTTCCACAAAAGCAACATAATGGCTAACCACAATGTGTTTAGTCTGAGAATGATATAGACGATAGCCATTAACTTCAAAACTGTACCCAACAAAAATACATTTTACTGCTTTATCATCCAATTTTTTGCGATGTTGTTCAGACACTAATGCATATGCAAAACAACCAAAAACACGTAGATGAGCAATAGATGGCTTGTGATCATGCCAAGCCTCATATGGAGTGATAGACAACAACGCTTTAGTGCGACACCTGTTCAGTACATATGCTACACACATGACAGCCTCAAGCCAGAAACTATGTGGTAAAGCTTGACTCTTGACCATACACCTTTCCATCTCCATGAGTGACCTGTTCTTTCGTTCAACAGCTCCATTCTGTTGAGGTGTATATGGCACTGTACACTGGTGTTTTATCCCATGTTCAGCCAAAAATTTAAAATCACAAGACCTATATTCCCCCCCTCGATCAGAACAGAGGGTGCCCATTTTACATGCTGATAGATTTTCAGCCAAAAACAAAAACTGTTTGAAGCACATGAAGACTTCGGACTTTGCCTTCAATGGATATACCCATGCATGCCTCGAAAAGTCATCGATGAAAGTCACGAAGTAAAGATAATTCCCAAAAGAAGGTATCTGCATAGGACCACAGACATCACTATGTACATGCTGCAATTTCTAAGTAGCCCAAACCGAACCATCTTTTGGAAAGGACAAACGCTAAATTTTTCCCAAAATACAGCCCTCACAAGAATGTTTTCTAGGTGCCTCAAGTTTGGGCAAAGAGGACACTATTTTGGATTTCTACAGGCGTAGCTGTTAACTCCTGATGATACCCCTCACCTTTTGGGGAGGTCTTGGCTCAGAATTCGAGGCTGATGGAAGCACGCACGGAGACCCAGAAAGTGAGATTTGCCCAGCCGCGTGGTGATTCGTATTTTTTCTTTCACTCTCTATAGAAGTGAGCTTTCCCCCACATGGCTTCACACATGGGTGCCACATGGCACTCATGTGTGAGCCCATCTAAACATAGCTAAGAGGTGGTTCACACCTCTTCTTAGGGGTTACTCCATATAACATTTCCTTCCCCTTAGTTCCGTTTTTGTCCTCAAAAATGGTATTGGAAGGTCTGATAGAAAGAGAGAAATAATAGAATCACCACTCCCATTATATCCCCATGTATAGAAATACATGGTCCTGTCTCCGTGTTGTTTCCCCATATCCTTCCCCTTAAGAAGACCCTTGGGAAGGTAAACTAAAACTGGGAAACCGTCTCTGAAGGGTGCTAACCCACTCCCATGTGGCACTATCTTCTGAACTATCTTTCCACTTTACTAGACACTCTTTATACAAGTGACTCCTCGTTCATTTCTCTCGAGTGCGTAGTATGCTCTCAGGCTCATGTGGAATATTTTGAACAGAGATAGGCTCTACTACCTCACTATCTGGAATGAGGTTGTCAGATTCACCCAGCCTTTTCTTAAGCCGGCTAACATGAAAAACTGGATGGATTTGACTATTCTCTGGAAGTTGGAGCTGGTAAGCCATCTTTCCTATTCTCTTAAGTATTTGGAAAGGTGCACAATACCTAGGGGATAGTTTTGGACAAGGTCCCGTCTTCATGGTTTCAGACCTAGATGGAACTCTAAGATAGACCTGCTCTCCTATCTCAAAGTTGATATCTCTCCTTTGAGGGTCAGCATAGGCTCTAGCTCTATCCTGAGCTCTCCTAATGCTGTCCTTAGCAAGCCTAAGCATATCATTCATCTCTTCCAAGAAGTCCTTTGCAGCTTGAACTTTTTCATTCTGCAAGCCTACTACATAAGGAGCTCTTGGCTGAAACCCATACATAAGCATAAATGGACTATGCTCGGTGGAAGAGTGCTTGGCACTATTATATGCAAACTCTACTATAGGTAGGTACTCTTCCCAATTAGTTTTCCTTTCATTCACATATGCTCGAAGCATATCCTCTAGGATTTGGTTAACCCTTTCTATTTGCCCATCCGACTCTGGATGCTTGGCCGTACTCATGCTAAGTTTTGTATCCAACCTTTTGAAGACCGCTCTCCAAAAGTGGCTAGTAAACTTCCTATCCCGATCAAAAACTATGTCTAAAGGAAGACCATATAACCGGTATAGGTTCTCTACAAAGAGTCTAGCCAAATCAGGTGTATTCACTGTAGTACGTGTCGGAATAAACCTAGCCATTTTGGTTAACCTATCCACAATTACCCAGACTGAGTCGTGCCCTCTCTGTGTCTTAGGTAATCCGACTATAAAGTCCATGGAGATACTCTCCCACTTCCCATTAGGAATATCTAATGGGTGGAGTAGTCCTCCAATCCTCAACCTCTCAGCTTTGTTGACCTGGCATTTATTGCACTTAAGCACATACTCTAGGACGTCCTTATGAAGTCCAGGCCAATAAAACTGCCTCTTAACAAGATCATAAGTCTTGTTGATTCCTGGGTGTCCCGCACTAGGTGTGTCATGACATTCATATAAAATATGCCGTCTCATCTCAGTATCTCTAGGACACACACCTTACCTTTATATCACAGATATCCATCATGGACACTGTAATTCTTCCACTTGAATCCTTCTTGAGTACCCGTCGATACTCCATCCTCACTGGAAACCCGTATATCACGATCCCCATTCTCTATGGCTTCCCAAATCTCAGAATATGCAAGATCAAGCCTACATTTTCCTCTAAGAGACTCAAGTAGCTCACTAGTGATCTGAATAAAACTCAGTCCATTGAGCATAGGCATGCGGCTAAGTGAATCAGCCACTACATTAAACTTTCCCTTCCTATACCTAAACTCATAATCGAACTCTTGAAGGATCTCTGCCCATCGGGCCTTATGACCTTTAAGGTGTGTTTGATTAGAGAACCACTTAATGCTCTCTTGATCACACACTATCGTGACTCTGGCACCATATAAATAATGACGCCACTTCTTTAAAGCATGGACTATTGCATCAACTCCTTCTTATAGATGGAGTAATTCTTTTGAGCTGGTTCTAGTTTCTTGCTCTCAAAAGCTACTGGTTGACCATCCTGTACTAAAACCGCTCCTATGGCAAAGTCACTCGCGTCAGTCTCAACCACAAATGGTTTGTTGGGATCTGCTATGTGTAAAACTGGAGCTGTAGCAATCGCTACTTTCAACTTTTCCATACTTTGCTTCTGTTCGTCTCCCCAATGAAAGGCTTTCCCTTTTCCTTTAAGCTGTTCCGTCATCGGTACAGCAATCTTGGCATAGTTCTTAATGAATCTTCGATAGAAACCTGATAAACCTAGGAAGATCTGCAGCTCTTCTAGGTTCCGTGGATGTGGCCATTCCATAATAGCCCTTACTTTTTCAGGGTCCATCTGGATTCCATCCTGGGAGACTATATGCCCAAGGTATCTAACCTCTGTCTTGAAAAATTCACACTTTGATTCCTTAGAAAAGAGTGAATTTTCCCTTAGCACTTGAAATACTTTTCTCAAGTGTTCCAAGTGCTCTTCTTCTGATGCAGTATAAATCAGAATATCATCTAGAAAATCCACTACAAAATGTCCTAGATAAGGCCGTAAAACACTATTCATGAGTTTCATGAAAGTGGCAGGAGCATTGGTGAGACCAAAAGGCATCACCGAAAATTCATAGTGCCCATATCTAGTCCTAAATGCAGTCTTAGGAACATCCTTTGTCCTAATCCTGATCTGATGATATCCTGATCTAAGATCAAGCTTGGTAAAATACTTAGCTTGATGTAACTGATCAAATAGATCCTCCAATCTAGGCATTGGAAATCTATTTTTTATAGTTACCTTATTAAGTGCTCTATAGTCTATACATAATCTCATAGAGCCATCTTTCTTTTTAACTAGGAGCATTGGCAATGCCCATGGTGAGTTACTAGGTTTGATGAAGCCCTTATCTAAATAATCATGTAATTTCTTCTCAACCTCCTCATGCTGAGAAACACTAAGCCTATAAGGTGGTCTACAAATAGGGTTAGTGTTAGTAACAACCTCTATGGCATGGTCAATGTCCCCTCTCTCAGGTGGTAGCCCTCTAGGTAAGTCAGTGGGAAAAACATCTCTGTACTCAAACATAAGATCCTTAAAACTTTTAACCACACACTCTTGCAAAAAAGAATAGTAGAAAGTCCTGTTCATATTTACATTCAAAGCATGAAAATATACATCAGATGAGCTATCTGTACAATGCTCCATATCATGACTATACAATAAAAACATGTCCTGTACATGTTGAGAATAACAGAGGCTATACAACTCTAGTGATGAAATGAGAGGTGCACTAGGTACATCTCTCTCTCCCTGAATACAAACTTTACTTGCATTCTTTTCAAATTCGAGTGTGTTGTTTTGATAACTGCGTTTGAGTGTGTGTCTTTAACCTCCATAGCCACTCTCTTCCTAAGACTATATCTATCCTCTCCATGTTCATAATTTGGAAGTCCATAAAATCCGTATAGTCCTGGATCTTGACTTCCAAATTCGATACCATAGTATCCCATATTCTTTTATCTTGCCCTTGCATCATAGATACAATGTATTTATGTGCACTAGGCTGCTGGGGAATCTTTAATTTCTTGACCAAAGTATAGTTTATGAAATTATGAGTGGTAGAATCATCTATAATGACCTGCACCCTGGTCCCGTATACACTACCATGCAATTTGACTAGGTCATGTGGTCCAAACTGTTGTGACCATGATGACTGAGTCAAACAACAGGTGTGCTCAACATCCTCATGCATCACCTCCACTCCCTTGCAGCTAGAGCTGCCATGAATAGGAAGGGTCTGCACTAGGTGGACCGCCTTTTTGCCCTTTTCAGGGGCCGTACTAGACTCTGGTCCCTTCTTCTTTTCTTCCCCCTTCTTGAGTGGACAGTTCCACTGTGAATGGCTAGGGGATAGGCACCTAAAACACACGTTCTCGCTTTTGGCCTTCTCAAACTGGTTTGTGGATAGTCTAGGCCCTTGTGATCTTTTTTTTTTTAATAAAAACTTTGTTTTTCCCAAAAGGAAATTTTTTCTTGAATTTAGTCGTACTAAGAGGCTTAAGGGGTTGATCCGTCTCCATAGGAGTATACTGAGGAGGGTTATGGTCCTCATGTATCTGTGCGTATTTGATCGCCTCCTCAAACGTCTTAGGTGCATTCCTTCTGACTTCCCTCTTTATGGCTTTGTCTAAGCCCCTAACAAACCCTCTGGTCTTCTGAAAATCATCTAAGCCCTTAAGTTTCAAAATGATCTCCCTATAGTGGGATAGATAGACTGAAAGAGGCCTGCCTCTTTGAGTAATCCTATCCCACTCATCCCAATTCCTTTCCTCCTCATTCTCAGGAAGAAACTCTTTTAGAAAAAGAGTCTCAAACTAAGTCCAGTCAATAGGGATAGAGTTCGCCTCCTTAAGACTCATCCACCACTTATAAGCACGCGGTCCGAGGGATAGACTCGCCTCTAGCACACGATACTCAGGTGGGGTGCCCTTCAATTGATGCAAATCATGCCACTTTTGTAAAAAAGTGTAGATTGCATCCTTATTCCTGTCTCGGTCATCCCCCGTGAAGGTAGGTGGTTTCAAGTCTTTCAGGAGGGGAGCTTCCCTAGAGCTCTCTCCTCTATGCTTACTAGGAAGAGAAGTATCTTTCCTATTGAGCTCCAAAGGAATAGGAGGAGTCTCTCTTTCCTTCCTAGCTAGGAAAGAGGTGACACTAGTCTCAAGTGAGATCATTTGAGACTTAAGCTGCTGTATAAGAGATGTGATGCTACCCAAATCTTTCTCTAACTTAAGGGTTTGCTCTTTCAAGTCTATGAATTGGTCACGAGTGACAAATTCATCTATAAGCTCTTCATAAGTGTACTCTTCCTGTGAAGGCTCTTTCTCTTCCAAGTTCTCTTCTATTTCTTGCCCTAATTCTACTTCTTCCATTCTAGCATCAGGATCCTCTAGTTGCTCTTTAGATGGAGAAGTGGTCTCAACTACTTGTTTGCCTTTGGTCTCCATGTTTAAATTCCCTTCCCCCATTTGCTAAATAGAGTGTATGAAAATGAATGGAAGTAAAGTTCAAATATGCAAGAAGAAGAGAAATATATCACAAGAGCACTTCCCTGTTACAAAGTAGAGCTGCGGAAGCGAAATCCAAGTGGTCCTTGATGCTTCAAGCCGCTGATTTTGAATCCTTGCCACGCCCAAAAGAAAATTGGAAATGTCCCCTTGGTCTGAGGAGGTTCTAAACACCATAAACCATCCAAAACAACACCAAAAACACGTGGGAAAAGCCCCAATCCATCAAACTGAGTGAAACTGAGCAATTTTAGAGATGTAACAATCCTCGCCAGTCCACAAATTGCTGCCCAGCACCTGTACTTCAAGAATTTGAGACTATCCCAAGTGAAAAAAGTGGATTTGGAGTCCGAATGACGAAAGACTAGGCCCGAGAGTGGATAAATGAATGACTTTGAGAAGCTCAAAACTGAAGGAATGAAGCTTTTTGAATCAAATTTAACACCCACATCCCATATCCATAGCCCGTATTACATACATGCATCCTCTCTTGGCCAAAATGTGATCTATAACATCACCTTCATGCTCCAAAGTTTATAAAAAAACTTGAATTTTCCAACCACAATTTGAACCCTCTGTACCTTTGAAAGAGAATGGAGATATCTGCCGTCAGAGGTCTTTATCCCATATGCGGGCGCACGCGTAGGAGATATAAGGTTATAAGAGGGACTAAAAGGGCTCTCTCTTCATCCTAGAGGAGGGGAGGAGGGAGAAGCCCGTCGGCTGCTGCGCAAGCGCTCCTGAAGTCGGTTGACTTGTTGATCGCCTGGTGCCTTGAAGTGTATGTCCGTGGGCCGTCCGCCGACTGCTAGTGGCTGTCCCGATCACCGTCTGGCTCTAGTACCAGTGTTAACTCCTGATGATACCCCTCACCTTTTGGGGAGGTCTTGGCTCAGAATTTGAGGCTGATGGAAGCGCGCACGGAGACCCAGAAAGTCAGATCCGCCCAGCCGCGTGGTGATTCGTATTTTCTCTTTCACTCTCTATAGAAGTGAGCTTTCCCCCACATGGCTTCACACATGGGTGCCACATGGCACTCATGTGTGAGCCCATCTAAACATAGCTAAGAGGTGGTTCACACCTCTTCTTAGGGGTTACTCCATATAACAGTAGCAAGCTAGCAAGTTCAGATGACCAAAGCGTGCATGCCAAAGCTTTGCATCTGATATAGCCTGAGAATCATTTACTACACATGCCAAATCATTTACAGATCTTTCATAGTTTATGAGCTTATACAGCCCACGACATAAAAAATTCCAGAAGCAATAATCACATCACCATTTGACAGATCATGAACTGTACACCTGTCATCAACAAATTTCACAACCAAGCCAATCTTGGCTAATGCAGAAAGTGATAACAAGTTTTTCTTGATCCCTAGCACAAACAAAGCATCTGACAAAGTGAAAGAACTATCATCAGCAGTAATCAAAATGATCTTACCAACCCCTATAAGAGGATAAGAGGAGTTGTTGGCGCATGTAACAGTATTCCCTATAGGGGTAGGCTCGAGTGAAGAGATTAAACTGTGTTATGAGGTAATATGTTTGGTCACCCCACTATCAAAGTACCAAACATCTGAGTCTACTGCAGACATGCACTGCTTATGAGAAGATGGGTCAAAACTACAAACAGTAGTAAACACCCATTCTTCTTCCTGCACAAGATTAGCAGACTCTATTTTTGTTGTAGAGGCCTCTGCAACAACCATTCTAGCCTCTTTCTTCTTTGCCTCTTTAGTAGCCAGTTTTGGACAGGTCTTTATGATATGATCATTCCCTTTACAGTACTTACAAAACAATTTCTGTTTTTTTAATTTTTTCTCATCTTTGTCTTGGTTCTTCAAATGTGTAGCATTTGCAGATTTTTGCTTACTAGTAGAAGAGATCCATTTTCCTTTGCCCTTCCTACTAGCTAAGAAAGCTTGATCTGCAACATGCATAATGGACCTGTTCTGCTTGGACTGATCCTCTTGCAACAAAACAGAGACTAACTCCTCAAATGACAAGGCATTTGGATTGCCTTTCATCATCAATCGAAGAGTAGAAGCAAAACTTTGATATGAATCAGGAAGACCATTGAGAATGGTCTGCACAAGTGAGCTATCTAGTATAACCTCATCAATAGAAATTAACTGTTCCTTCAAGTCTTTGATCTTCGTTAGGAAACTGTCCATAGAATCACCTTCCTTCATGTGTTCACTCTCCGACTGTCTTCGGAGAAAGCAACACGAGCCTCATTCCTAGCTTGGTACAATGTGATAAGTGTATCCCAAGCATCCTTAGTTGTTCTGCAAGAGTGAGTGTGAGGAATAATGGCACGTTTGATAGAGAAAGCTATCAATGCATGTGCCTAGGCATCTCTCCCATCCTAGCGAATCTGCTCTGGAGCAGGTGCAGCACAAACTAGAGCACAAAGAGGAATATGTAGAATATCATCATCTTTGACACCTTCTGCATCAGCTTCAGTACCTATAGTTGTAACAGTTGCAGGTGTGATAGGACGTTGTTTGACACCCTGCACAATGTTCCATAGTCCTTTTGCAACCAACACATGTCGCATCATATAAGCCCATGACAGGTAGTTGGTACCATCCAACTTATCCTCAACAGCCAACATACAGAATACATCACTGTTTTCAGCCATGATCGGTGACTAAAATACCTTGATGCAGAAAATTGACTGTATCTCAAAAAATTGAACAGAACTGCCCAGAGGAATTCCACTAGACTTGTAGCAGACTTTGAGAAGCTTATATTGGCGAACAAAAACTAGTATATACCTTTGGCACAAAAAGATGAAATAGCATGCACAAGCACTGCAATAGTGCATTCGGAGGCTGAAACGAGCTCAAATCCCGATTTCAGCAGGTTGAGTATGCTCATCAAAATTCGTGCAATTCTGAGACTGCAAACTAAGGAGTGTTGACGGCGCCCTAGATTAAGCGACAACCTGCTCTGATACCAATTGTTGGAGTTAGACGTCTGAGGAAGCACATGAACAACACAAGGAAGAAGAAGAATCTTGGAGCACAACACACAATACAGAATGTATTACTAGAGAATGTACAAAGATAAGTAGCTCATTAAGGTAATAGGCGTATATACAAGCCGGGGGAAAAAATCCTCCTAAAGAGGCAGAAAAGTGTCCCGGCAGTCCTAGTGTGTTCACACACATCACTTCCTAAATATATCAACATATTGTTGAAAATTTAGCAAATGTAAAGAATGATGAAGCTAACATGGCACAAGATTTTTGGGCATATGTTGTTACATTTCATTATGATGCTTCTTTGCATTCTAAATGTATGGTTGTGAGTGAGGCTGATTCGGATTCGTTCTTTGATAGTGGTGCTTCAAAGCACATAACATCATGCAAAAGATTTTTGGCCTCTTTGAAAGATGCACCCAAAGGAGGACATGTGGTGTGTGCAATTGATGCATCTTATCCTATCACTAGAGTAGGAGAAATTGAGCTTACCGCTGCAAATGGAGGTGTGATTCTCTTGAAAAATGCATTGTATGTGCCCAATATAAAGAAGAACTTAATTTCAGTTCCGTTGATTGCCAAAGCTGGACTTCATGTACACTTTGTTGATGATAAGTGTATGGTTCATGATTTCAGCAATGGTGATGTTATCGTGATGTCCACTACATTATATAATGGTTTGTATCACATGGATACATACAAGAGGGCTGCCTCGAATGCCTTGATTCTCATACTTCTTCCATGGCTAAAATGGAGCTTTGGCATGCTCGTTTTGGTCACTTGAACTTCAATAGTTTGCTCTACTTGCAAAAGAAGGACATGCTTATTGGCTTGCCTACACTTGAGTCCATTGAAAAGCATGCATGTGAAGGTTGGATTCTTGGAAAAATGCATCGTGCTTCGTTTCCAAAAGATAGTCATACACACACTACAAGAAAATTGCAGCTTGTTCATAGTGATGTATGTGGTCCCGTCAAGAGTCCATCTTGTGGGAAACATGTATATTTTGTAACCTTCATTGATGATGCTACTCACCATACATGGGTGTATCCTATGAAAGCAAAGAATGAGGTATTTTCTTGCTTCAAAGCATTTTTAGCTATGGCTGAAAATTTTTCTTCACAAAAGCTTTTGACTCTATGCACAGATCATGGTGGTGAATACATTTCACATGAGTTTAATGCTTTTCTTCATGAAAGAGGTATTTCACACCAATGTAGGATGTCATATACACCTCAACAAAATGGTGTTGTCGAGCATAAAAATAGAATTCTACTTGAAATGGCATGATGTATGGTTAAAGGAAAGCATCTTCTTGATACATTTTGGATGGAAGCGATCATGTGTGCAAACTATGTGTCGAATCGCTGCCCTACAAAAGCATTGAGAGTCATCACTCCTTATAAGGCTTGGAATGGTCATAAGCCTATGGTTAGTCATATGCGTGTGTTTGGTTGTTTGGCATATGCTATTGTGCCATCACAACAACGTCACAAAATTGATGACAAGGCAAAGAAATTTATATTCATTTGTTATAGTGCTGAAAGTAAGGGATATCATATGTATCATCCATTGATGAATACAATTATTGCAAGTCGAGATATGGTATTCGCTGAAAATTCAGTTTTCCCTCTACTTGAATGCAAAAAACAGCCAACAGTTAGCTCACAAGATGTGTTCGATACACTCATGCCTTTGTTCCAAAATGATGTGCTTGACTATGGCCATGTAGACCAGCCAACTAAGGCTTAAACGGCCGAAAAATTCCAGCTAAATAGGGTTGAAAATGCAGAGAATCTCTAGCCAAGCATGGCTGAAAAGTTTCAGACAAAAATTGTCAAAACTGCTGGAAATTTCTAGCCACATATGGCTGAACATTTGCATCTCTCAAGCAAGCTCCACGTGCATGGTATGACAATATCCATAAGCACATGCTTGCTCTTGGCTTCACATGTAGTCCGATTGAAAGCACACTCTATGTACGCAAAAATGGGGCTAATCTTCTAGTGCTAGTTCTTTATGGTGATGACATACTCTTTATTGGGTTATGTGATGCAAAACTTGACATTCTTATGGCTGATTTGCAGCATACTTTTGATGTCACTTATCTTGGTCTTTTGAGCTACTATCTTGGCATCTAGTTTGTATTCGTTGAGGCGGGAATTGTTATGCATCAAGCAAAGTATGTTGAAGAACTACTTCAACATTTTGACTTTGAGGATTGCAAGCCAGTTTCCACACTAGTTGAGACAGGATTCAAGTTCTTAGTCGAGGATTCTAGTGATGCATTTGCCACTTCTCTTTATTAGCAAGTTGTGGGATGTCTTATATATGCATGCAACACAAGGCCGGATATACAGTATGCAATTTCCTAGTTGAGTCGATTCATACATAGCCCTGGCACTAAGCCTTGGAAAGCAGTAAAACGTGTGTTTAGATATCTTAGAGGCACTTTGATCTTAGGTCTCTTTTATGGAAGAGATATTCAGCCATGCTTGCATGCTTTTACAAATAGTGATTGGCTTGGTTGTTATGATACTCTCATGTTCGCTAGTGGTAATTGCTTTTTCCTTAGAGACTCATGCATAGCTTGGTTGAGTAAGAAGCAACCAACAATGGCGACATCAAGTTGTGAAGCTGAGGATAGGGCAGTTTTCATAGCTACAATGGAGTGTATATGGTTGAGACGCCTATTGATGGATCTTTGCATGGAGATTGATGCTTCTATGCATATTCTCACTGATAGTCGAAGTGCTTTGGCTATTGCATGAAACCCAGTGTTTCATGCATGGACCAAACATATTGAGTTGCATTATGACTATGTGAGAGAGCACCTTCATGCAGGAGATATTGATTTGGTATATGTGCCCACACAAGATAATGTGGCAAACATATTCACCAAAGCTCTTCCACGGGAAAAGTTTGAAGCTTTTCGCAAAGCTTTAGGGTTATTACCTTGTGGGGGCTGATCTGTCACTCCTTATATGTTTTCACATCATTTGCTCTAGGGGAGTTTGTTACTATTATGTGTTCCTCGAGTAGCTTTGATGTGAACCTTTTCCCTATACATGGGCACTTTTTACTCTAGTGCTGGCTAGAGTTTTTTTCCCCATGTTACCACATACTTGATACTCTCATATGTGGTGGTACTTTGTACTTACGGATGTTATTTAGCTCTTACTTCAAATGAGATTATTGTCAATAGAGAGAGCTATTCCAGCCATCGTCTTCTCCGTGTGTCTTGCTGCATTTGTGCTTCTTGTGTGTCTTTCGCACTTCTACACACACCCAACAATCGAGAAGACCATGGGAAAGAAACCTACACATGCCACATAGTTCAAACCTAGAGATCTACCTTTAGAGGCTCAACGAGGTAAAAAATTCCAACCTAATTGGTGCAAGGAATTACTATAAGAGTAGCTTGAAATGCTATGCACATGGAACAAAGCTCCCCTACACCTCAAGTACAACCCTTATTATGGTTCGATACCATGTCACCACCCCTAGAATATGTTTTCCATCAAAGTATGTTGGTGGATTCTTAGACAAGAAGGAGTTTGAGGGTTTGTAGGAGAAAAGGGGAAGAAACAAGAAGAGAAAAATACACCTGGAAGCTTCTGCCGATTGATTACAGTAAGACACTTACAAGGTTTGAAGTACAAGACAAGCCAATACCTCTGTGCACAATCCCACAGAGTGCCCAATCACAAAATACCAAATATCCCAAAGTCTTCTTGTTGCCGGCTCCTCTGCACCATACCTCCACCTGCTTCAAGCTTATCCTTGTGCACACCTTGCACCAAGCTTCCACAAAGGGGGAGGAGTGAATACCTTCTGTCGGCACGCACCCACTGCAATGGGACCTTGAGATACTTGGGGGGACTATCTTAGCGCTCTCTGCACAATCCCGTAGGCACTCCCTATGCACTCCTTCACTTCCACTTCTCTGCGTCGTCACACTGGTGACTCTTGCACTTCTCTCTCTTGCTTCCTTAGACTATGCTCTCTTGCTTACTCTAAAAAATTGGTCCAAGAATGGCCCTTGCCTTCATGTGAGTGTGTCGATCACTTACGCTCCTAACTGCCATGGTATCTTGGTGCTCACTTTGATGTCCCAAGATTGTCCTCCCAAGTGCCAGCCAACGACTCACTGTTTTGTCCTGTAGTGACTTTAGTCTAAAACCAAAAATTTTAATGGGGGGCCATACTTTCACCTGTGCGTACACTTTGCCGCTTCACATACCTTCATGTTTCCTTTTAAGTCTTCACTTTTGCACATAAGAGGGGGTTCACCTGAACCTTCCAAAACACTTTAAAACACACTTTGAACCTTAGGGAAATTAGAGAAAATACCTCTGCAACCTGCAACCCATTTTCTCTAATTTACCCTTTGTGGACAATTCATTGTGCACTACCTGTGCACTTTGACCTGCACTTATGCACTTTGACTTTGCACCTCTTGACTTTGACCTTGACCTTTGTTGACTTTGACCAGTTGACTTTGACTACAGTTGACTTTGACCAACATGACTTTTATGGGCTCAACAGTTGCCCACCACCTAATGTGCTCTCCGTCCCAGAGAGCTACAACCAAAACTTTGAACATAGAGGACACCATGAGAATAGAGCTGCAACAACTTGAAGAGAACATCTGAGAACATCCACCAGAACAAGCACCAGAAAAGAACAAGAAGTGGGATTTTGTTATGG
Source organism: Ceratopteris richardii (assembly GCA_020310875.1). Lineage (NCBI taxonomy): Eukaryota > Viridiplantae > Streptophyta > Polypodiopsida > Polypodiales > Pteridaceae > Ceratopteris > Ceratopteris richardii. Next base: position 47,474,899 of record CM035423.1, read on the forward strand.
AAAAGCAAAAGAGGGGCAATGGGAGGTTAGAATGGAATGGGAAGGGAGGGCTGAGGGTATGAAGATGGATGGGGCCGGGAGGGTGAAGGATGTGGCTGGGCAGATTGGTAAAGGGAGGGGTTGGAAGTAGGAATCAGGGCCTGGGGGGGGCTAAAATGATCAAACTGGAGGGCTACAGAGGGTACAGATGGAATATTATTAAACATAAGGAAAGATAAGGTGAGAATAGACCATGTGGACAATGTGGGTAAATAAAAACATGTGATAAATGTGTGCAAATAGTGAGGGTTTTGACCAAAACTCAGAGAAAATGTGAGAATTTGGAAAAATAAAGCCAAAAATTGAGTCCAGAGGTGCCAAAAAACATGAAAATGACTCCTTTTTTGTAAAAAACGGCCAACCGAGGTACAATCCAGAGCCAAAAGCTTTTAGCCATGAAAATGAAAAAAATAAAATAATAAAAATAATAATAACAAAAAATGGTTTTTTTTTTTAATTTTATGAACGCCCACTAAAAATATCAATAAAATAAATAAATAAATAAAAATAAAAATAAAATAAAATAATTTAAAAAAATAAGAAAATTAATAAAATAATTTTTTGTTTTTTTTTTTAATACGAAAATAAACAAAATGAAATAAATAAATAAATAAAACAAAAAGAAAAAAATTTGAAAAGAAGAAAATGGGGGAGGGGGGCTGTTAGAACGGGGGGGCGGCGGGGGGGAGGGGGGGGGTTGTGGGGGCGGGGGGGGGGGGGGTTTTGGTCAGTGGGGGGTTGGTTGGTGGGGGTTGGGGGGGGGGGGGGGGGGGGGATTTTGGTTGGTGGGGGTTTGGGGGGGGGGGGGAGGGGGGGAGCGGGGGGGCGCAGGGGGGGGGGGTTCTTTTTTTTTTTGCAAAAAAAAACGCCTTGGAGGGGCTTTTTTTTTTATGTATATATATAAATTTGAATTTTAATTATGAAAAAACTAAAAAAATACCTAAAAAATCCAAAAAAATGGCAAAAAATTCCAAAAAAATCTACAAAAAAATTCTAAAAAAATTCCCTACTGGTTGAGGCCACTTTTCTCACTCAAACCCACAGAGAGCTTCCTTTATTCCTCCAATTTGGCAAGAAAAAGACACATGAAAAAGGAGAAAAATGCTAGAAAAATTCGAAAAAATGCTTGAAAAATTTTGAAAAAATTTTCTAAAAATTCCAAAAATTGTACCTTTGCAAAGTTGATGAAATGGCTGCTAGATTTGCTAAAAACTCAAGAAACAAACATAAAATGGATAAAGAAAACTACTAAACTTAAGTAAAAATGACGAGAAAAGACTATGTACAACCTGGACAATTATTGCAGGTTCCAAGGGATCCATAAAACTTTAGTTGGCTTGATGATAGGCCTTGAGCCTTGTATTGTTGACTCAGAGAGACTCCTCCATAATCTGCATTTGTACTACACTTCATTGATTTTGTCTTCTCCTTGGGCACACTGATCATCTGATAAGGGTACCCTAAATGCTTCATTAGAATGTTAGCTCCTCCAGCAACTTTATGACTTAATCTGCAAAATTCCATTTTTACTATTCCAGCAACTTCATCCAATGGAACCCTCTATTTCCAAAGACTTGCAGGTGCTCCTTCCGCATTCTTTTTTAATATAAAGGAAGTTCGGCAATAGCCTACTCTCCCGGACTTGAATTAAATTAAGAAACAAGGGTACAAAAGAAGGGGACTAGTGCCCACGGGACCCCCCAAATCCCACAAAGCAGGGGAGGCTTGGTTGATTCCTAGGTTGCATTACAAAGAAGGTTGATCACCCTCTCGTCGCCCTCATGCGGGACCCACTTGGGTTTGAGCTTGTTGTTGATCAAAAGGAGGACTTGGTGGTGCCTGAAGGGGGGGGATTTCTTACTGTTGACAATCCTCTTGCCAAGGAGGAAAAGAGATTTCTCAATCGTCCACTCCTTGGGAGGGTCGCCGAAGTTGAGAGCACACCGCTCCCGCCAAATTTTCCACAGGACATAACAATTGATATCCATACCAGGATCCATAAAACAGTGGACATTGACATATGATTTGAAGCATCTTCATCAGGGCTACACTTAAGGAGTACTTTGCTTTTCTTCTCTTTTCCATGGCCTTTGATTGAGATTGTTTCAACCTGAGTGATTTCCTCTTTTTCTTCATATGCTTCTTCTCTACTTGAGTTTGGGAAAATTCCATAGCAGGAGGATGGGTCTTCTGCATGGAGCCAAGCCAACATGTTTTCATCTTCATATAAATCTGCTCCTTCAAATAGATCTGCTTCTGGGTTGTCCACCACTTCTTCTTCCATACAAATACCAATTGTCTGCATCATACTAGTATTTCTCTGATTGTCTGGTCCTTCTTCTAAATTATCTGCTGCAACTCTTTTCCCTCCTGCTTTACCCACATTGTGTCTTTGCCCCAGTCATGCAACACATTGGCATGCCTTAACCAAGGTCTCCCAATTAACAGGGGGAAACTTCCTTCTACCTGTGGCAGCCTTAAAACAACAAAGTCCAGGTTAAAGATGGTACCTTGTATTTTGACTGGAACTCCAGGGACCACACCAATAGGCCTTACTATGCTTTGGTCTGCCATTGTTACAGTGAAGTTGGCAGGTCGTGAAGGGTATATTCCAATCTTTTTCATGGTATATTCAAGCATCAAGTTAATGCCAGAACCACCATCCACAATAACTCCTTGAAACTCATGACCTTTAATAGAGACTGTTAGCCGAGGGCTCTTGTAATCTGTGAGGGGTGCTTCCCCTAAACATCTATCTTTATGCATAACAGCAGCCTTTGCCACTAAACTTGTTGTGGACATTTCATCAATTATCTGCAAGAGTTCTGACCTGAACTTCCCATCCATCTTTATTAAATAAAAAATACTAACCTCCTTTTTTATGGACTTGAGTAGTTTGGAAGCTTCTGATTCCTTAATAGCATGGGCTGCATTTGACTTATCAAACTGCTCATGAGCCCTGTTGAATGCATATTCAATGGCATCACTGGTACCTGTGAAATTTTCTTTTTGCCTTATATTTGCACTTGGGTTGGCTTTTTCTTCAGACACACCTTTGTCTCTGTTTAATCCATTAATCATTGATTCTTGGCCTATTTCCACTAGAGCCTTCCCCTTGCTTCTTGTCTGCACTGTAAAAGATTCAATTTCTTCTAAATGCACCACCCTGGTAGATGGAGATGGCACCTTAACCTGATCTACCCTTTCTTCTTTCTGCACAGAAAGGGCCCAGATGAATAGGCTTGATTCTTAGGACAACAATTTGTATAATGGTCTCTGGCCTCTGGGTAGTTTCTGCAAGGAGGGGCATTTTCTGGAAGAGTGCACCTACTTTGATAGTGCCCACAGTCTCCACATCTGAAACAAATAATTGGCCTTCTAGGCCCATTTCCAAAATTATCCCTCTGTCTAGGGTTATAAGTGTTACCTTGATTGGGGGCAGCAGCCATCACATTTGTGGTTGGTAGGGATCCTCCTTGTGTCCAGTATGTCGTTGCAGGCATTCCCCTTGATTGGCATTCATGGGCCTCATGACCAACTTTCCTGCATAATTGGCAAGTTACACTTAACAGATGACACTCACTTACTATATGCCCTTTTTTGCTACACATGGAACACCAAAGTCCACTCTTGATGCCACCTCCTTTGAGCTCCTGCAACTCCTGTCGCAACTGAGCCAATTCCTCTGCCTGGGGCTCCTCCTCCTTTAGGAGCTTTAGTGCTTCAATCTCTCTTCTCAACTGAGCCACAGCAGTCTCCTCCTCTTTGTAGGGCTTATTTCTATTCAAGCCCTCCAGTTCCCTCCTTAGCTGGATGACCGGATCCTCCATCTCTGTAGCATATGTTGGTTGGGAAGAAGTTGATCCATACTGGTACCTTATCTGCTCCAAGCGGGTGGCTGTGTTGATGAACTCCTCTATGGAGGCTGTAGGTAGCACTAATTCCTTTATTTTGCATTGGGTGGCCACTGGTAGGGGCTTAGCCAACCATTTCTTGACAAAAAAATCGTGGGGTGGATCTGGCAATTTAGCCATTAGTGCTTTGGCCCGAGTCACAAACTCTGGGAACTTTTCTCCTGGACCTAATCTTAAATTTTTTAGCTCTTCTATGATAATCTCCGTGGTGTTGCCATGCTGGAACTGATTTTTAAAAGCATCTTTCATCACATCCCAAGTGGTAAAATGGTTTTCAGCAAACTGGCTGAACCACTTATCAGCTAATCCCTCTAATGTGGCAGGGAAGAGAATCAAAAAAGCATCCTCCCTACCCATTAGGCCTCTAGTCTTACATAGTGCTAAAAACCTTCTAATGTGTTCATCTGGATCCTCCTGAGCTAGGCCTTTGAAAGAAGGAAACTTTATATTTAATCTAGAGAGTAAAGTTTCCAAGTCTACCTGACCCGCCATGCCCTTGACTGATGATGTGGAAGATAGAGGACTGGGGGACCTTCTAACAACCTTCCTCCTTGTCTGCTTGCAGGTGACCCTCAATACTTGGGACCGGGTTGCGGTCATGAGCAGCTCATAGCCCACTGAATGTAAGACACTTGATAAGAATATATTTACCTTTTGTTTGATGAAGTAGCACTGTGGTTCTGTCGACACTTGATCTCTTTTATGCTTAGCACTTGGTTTCTCCTAAGCTCAAATCTCCTTGGAAGTCCCACCGGGCGTGCCAAATTTTGTTGGTGGATTCTTAGACAAGAAGGAGTTTGAGGGTTTGTAGGAGAAAAGGGAAAGAAACAAGAAGAGAAAAATACACTTGGAAGCTTCTGCCGATTGATTACAGTAAGACACTTACAAGGTTTGAAGTACAAGACAAGCCAATACCTCTGTGCACAATCCCACAGAGTGCCCAATCACAAAATACCAAATATCCCAAAGTCTTCTTACTGCCGGCTCCTCTGCACCAAACCTCCACCTGCTTCAAGCTTATCCTTGTGCACACCTTGCACCAAGCTTCCACAAAGGGGGAGGAGTGAATACCTTCTGTCGGCACGCACCCACTGCAATGGGACCTTGAGATACTTGGGGGGACTAGCTTAGCGCTCTCTGCACAATCCCTTAGGCACTCCCTATGCACTCCTTCACTTCCACTTCTCTGCGTCGTCGCACTGGTGACTCTTGCACTTCTCTCTCTTGCTTCCTTAGATTATGCTCTCTTGCTTACTCTAAAAAATTGGTCCAAGAATGGCCCTTGCCTTCATGTGAGTGTGTCGATCACTTACGCTCCTAACTGCCATGGTATCTTGGTGCTCACTTTGATGTCCCAAGATTGTCCTCCCAACTGCCAGCCAACGACTCACTGTTTTGTCCTGTAGTGACTTTAGTCTAAAACCAAAAATTTTAATGGGGGGCCATACTTTCACCTATGCGTACACTTTGCCGCTTCACATACCTTCATGTTTCCTTTTAAGTCTTCACTTTTGCACATAAGAGGGGGTTCACCTGAACCTTCCAAAACAGTTTAAAACACACTTTGAACCTTGGGAATTAGAGAAAATACCTCTGCAACCTGCAACCCATTTTCTCCAATTTACCCTTTGTGGACAATTCATTGTGCACTACTTGTGCACTTTGACACTTGCACTTACGCACCTTGACTTTTCACCTGTTGACTTTGACCTTGACCTTTGTTGACTTTGACCAGTTGACTTTGACCAGTGACTTTGACCAACATGACTTTTATGGGCTCAACAAAGTACAAAACAATAAGTAGTACCAAGATTGGCTTAAATATCCATATTTCGCACCACCATGTGGTCCCCCTCACTTGGATATATGATGGTGACAATATGGCACTAGATCCCCTAGCTTCACCGCATGATTGATGTTCCAACACAGATGACCATCAAGATTTTTGACATGATGGAGACCACATTGAAAATCTTTAGACACATCAAACCACCACATGTGTCCACCCCAAGATTTAAGCACAGTAAGGGTAATCTTGTCTATGATATGAGTACAACATTGTCTCTCAAGGTGTGCTATGTGTGGCCATGTAGGATTACCATGTGTAGCTCAGTGATGAGTAGCACCTCCTTTAATGTCAATCCGGGAAGACGTGAGGATGGTATGAAGACCTCGAGCAAGTGGCGGCACAAGTGCGTGAGTGAGAAGCACACAAGCATGCACACACATACACACACACGCGCGCACACGGCAAGATAAAGAGAGAGAATCAATGGAGTTCTTTAGATTACTTTCAAAAGCTCTTACAAGTTTGTTTCAATTACAATCTAATCTCAAAAATGAGCTCTCTAGCTCCTTTTATAGTTTTTGACTATCTTTGGCCCTGTCCAGACCTAGTGTCCGGCCTAGTTAAAAATTAGGTTCTAGGGCTTATTTGGGGGCTCAAACGAGATCTAAAAAATACGAAAATTGGTACGCAACTACTTCTAAGACTCCTCAAGCTCAAGGACTCCTTGGCTTGCACAAAATGGAGCTACAAAAATGTGAAATGATATTTACAATGATTGTTAGTGATAAAAATCACTGTTGTTGTAGGGGTTTCTTCTAGTGATCTGCCATACATATCTTCAAGCTCCCTACTTGCTCTTCCTCCCTGCATGTCCATCTCTTTGATCTGCATTAGTGTCTTGAAAAAATATTGGCCTACTTGCCAGATCTTCTTTGACTGCCCTGTTTGCTTGTGCTGTCCCTTCGCTCTGACTCCCTTCTTTGACTTTCACGTCTTGTAAGTCCTGGTGTACCAAGACTACTGCCAACACCCCCCCCACTCTCGCGTCTGTCGCCCCTGACAGACCCTTGTCTAGCTGCTTTTTGGACGTAATATTGGACAACATCGGCGGCGAGGTGGTGTTCTTCTAACCTGAGTCCCCTTGCTAGATCTGTCAGCAATGCATCCCAATTGACTGGCCCTGGGACATCTGGATGTGGCACCCGTAATTGTTCTGAGTGAATGGTTCGCTCCACAGCAAATAAATGGAGGAGATGTGAGGGTCTGGGTACAAATATTTCTGAGTGGTATTCCCAGAACCCTGTTATGAACATCTCCTCGAATGTTTGTTTAAAGCAGGCTGGGAGGTATTTTATTCTGGCGTGCCAAGCATATACCACCTCTATGGAAGGAGTGGTACTCATGTCATAAACTAAATCCTGGTTTCCTGTAAGGAATCCGACACCTGAGAAGTGTGGGTCCTTGATATTCTTGAATGTCCTGAATGTAATAAGCATTAATTCAAAAATTTTCATGCACATCTGGGCCATCACATCAGGTGTATTCCTTAATCGGATGCTCCAGTGCCGTATGGTGGAAATCATGTAATTGACGGTGGGAGGTCCTTGAGGGGGTGCTAGATAGAGGTAGTTTAACCATTTGGCGCAGCCTTTGATATTCTTGACTGCAAGGGTAAACTCTGGCCATGTGCGTCTGCGGAAGACAGGAACGTAACAAGGGTTATATTTAATAAAAAGAGGCATATTCGTCCAGGTGCGAACCATCTCCGGGTAGGTTTCAAGTAGTCGGATCCTCCAGGTGGGTTGATGAATGGATCCTTTTTGAGCGCTCTCTGGGATGTCATCTGGCCCAAACTGTGTAGCAAACGTTGGAGGTTTGCCACATCTTTGTTGGATATCTGCATTGTAGTCCGCCAGGAGTATACAATATGGCACGTATTGATCATCATTGGTTCCGATCCATCTATGGTGGGACATGCTGCGCAAGTATTCTGATTTAATAATAGTGTCCTCTATCTTTGCCATAGATTGGATTTGAACTGCCACTCGATCTTCATGAGTTGATGCTGTTTTCTCTAGTGTCTGGAGCCACTCAGGTACTTCAATTTCTAACGTATCCATTCCTTCTGCGGTTTGCTCACCACCTGGCATTGGCATAGGAACGTATGGTTCCTCATACGTCTCATCTACCTCGATGGGTACCAAATCCTCGGGTTCTGGTTCGACAACTGGAGAGGGCTGCCTTTCGTGTGTGAGTAATCTTTCCTGTAATTCGGCCACCTGCTCTTTCAATGTCTTGACTTCCTCTGAAGTCGTGGTCGTTTCTGTGACTCTGGGTGCTGTCTGTTGCTCTTGGAGCTGATTGCGTAGCTCATCACGTTCCCTTTCCAAGTCATCATGAGCATCTAATAGATCTGCATAGCTTTCCAAGATGGTCTTCATTGTCTCTGAGGGTACGGCTTTAAACTGCTCTGGATCAATTTCGTGGGGAGAGCCTTCCATTGCTGCTTCTAGATTTGCTTCATTTTGCTGCTGCAGTCTCTTGTTCTCTTCAAGGGCGGCCGCCATGTGTTTTCTGAGGAGTGCCAGATTACGCCGGACTCTGAGATTATCGGTTTGGTATACTTCGAGCAAAGCTTCTAGTTGTTTGACACCTGATTCTGTCGATGGTTGGGGTGCCTCCAATAATGTTTGGTGAGCCTGCTCAAGCGTTGTGTAGCGTTGATTCAGTTCTGCGTTTTCTGTTTGTAGATTGTGAAATTGTCTTTGTAAGTCCTGATGGTGCGTTGTCAGTTGTTGATACCGGTCGTCCAAAGCTCTGTACTCATTCTGGAGCTGGTATACACATTGATTTAATGCTAAGAATATGCTATTTACATTAAATAATGCTGGGAGGGGTGAAGATGCAGGGGGAATGGGGGCGGGAATGGGAGATGTGAATGATGTGGATGCAAGCGGTGATGTGGGTGGAGGGGGTATGGGAGATGAAGGTGGCATGGGGGGGAGGGAGCGGTGCTGTGGCAGGTGATGTTTCCATCGTGTCAATTGTTTGAGTGACAGTGTAGATGGGGATCGTGGGTGGAGTGGATGTGACGTCAGTGAACAGAGTGGTGAAAGTGGGCATGGTGACTCCCCCGAATTGGATTCCCGGAGAGAGTGGGATGCCATGACAATGGTAGTGGTAGTGGACGTGGTAGTGCTAGTGTCATGTGGTGGAGTGAATTGTGTAGTGCGAGGTGGGGATGGTGGTGACAGTGGTGCTTCTTGATGTTCTTCTTCTTGCGTTGTCTCTCCTGGTGCCGATACATTGATGTGAATTTGTTTCCCGGACCTCCTGGGACGAACGGGAACCCTTTTCTCAAATCTGTGAATGTAGGCCATTGCCTCATGTATGGCCTCATCCAATCCTACTGCGTCGGCATGAAGGTTTATGGACTCAATGAACAACTCGTCCACACCTTCCTCAGCTAGCAAGTCGTTCATGAGTCTCTTGCCTGCTTCAAGTGACATTTTATGCTGTTCTTGAACTAGTTTCATGGTTCGATACAGTCTTTTTATTTGTGCCGAATACGCTGGGGCACTTGCTAACTCGGAGAGTTCGTCATATTCTTGATGTTGTTCTTCGTCGGCTTCTTCTTCGTCTCCTCCTGCCTCTTGTTCATCTACATCGACTTCTGCAACTTGTGGTTGGGTGGGGGCCGATGTTGTTGTTTGGGGTTGTTGTCCCTGAGCTCGCTCTGCTTCAGTTTCGAGATTAGAGTCATAGATCAACCTGGCAATTTCTTCATCCGTGAGGTCCTCAAGAGTAAATCCCTGTGGAAATTCCAAATCTGATGGAATGGGTGGAAACACCAGATTGGGTCCCTCTGTACTTGGTCTTGGTAGCCGGATAGTGAATGGCCTAACGCGTCGTGTCTGGGGAGGGGTAATTTCTGGTGTAGTGGTGGCTCCCCTTGGTTGAGCGCAGGGTAGTTGGACTCCCCCCCTCATCTTCTTTGATGGGGGACCTGCTGCTGATAGTCTTCTCTGGAATTCTTGGGCCCGGGACCATACAAGTGCCCGCTGAACAGGCACGTCATAAGCCAAGCATCTATAGATTATTCTGGTCAGAGCACAACACCCGTGGAGCACATTTTTCTGCTTCTTGTTCCACCTTTGATGGGCTAGGTGGATCTGATCTATGATCCAGTGTGGCACATTGATGGGAAGGCTTTCTGTCTCTGCTAGATACAAGCTGAACCATATTTTCTTCGGGGGCATTGTGAATCGTTCCTGGGCGGGGAAGGCAAAATGTTGCATGAGGGTCCGCAGGTGAAGCGCAATGGTAGGTGTCATCGCTACCATATCCTTCAACTTATTAAGATGTTTGTGTTTCATTCGGCCTGGAACCATGGTTTCCTTTTCTGTTGGGATGTGCATGCCATACATACCCAATGCTTCTCTTACCAGATTGAGGGTCAACTTGAATCTTTTAAGCTCATGACCCGGCAGCAGTGATGGCAACACAAAGGTGCTGTCGCCTCCCTTGGCCCTGCTTGGCGTAATGGTACTGATCAGATATGAACATCGTAAAAAATCTGGCTTTGGTAAGTGGGCCCTGAAATAACTGTCCACACCTGCTTTGATCCAAACTGATCTCATGACTTCGGCGTTTTGATAGCTTTCAAACTCGCGCGTGAAAAAGTGGTATCGACCCCATTTGCCATTAAATTCTAATTCTGCTTCCCAGAAATAGGTTCCATCGCCCAGTGGTCCAGCAACATCACTAAACCAATGCGCATGCTTACCCACTTGAGAAGTGTGCCCTTGAGGAGGATCCTGAATGGGGAGCACATGCACGGCTTGAAGTTCTTGCGGCCTTGCGGTGAGATGTGGCTCAAGGAGAAGTGTTTCTATGTCCACGATCTGGACACCAGATCCGGCTTGAGAACTGGCACCTGCTTCTGCCATGGCCCTGTTTGCTGATTGGTTCTGTGAGAATATAGAACCAAGTGTTAACATCGTAATGGACAGAATAAATCCGTTGTTGTCCCCATTACAACATTAACATGAGGTAGATGGTGAGTTAGTGGTTAGTAAGTGCACGAAGACAGTGTGTGTAGTTAGTGCTTGGGTTGTCTTAGGAGACTAATACAGTTAGTAAGTGGGTATGAATTTACAAATTGGGGTCGGGGGTTTATTACAGGTCTTAGGCTGCCAAATGCAGTGGATGAGTTGTTCTCTTGGTTTCGGAGAGACGCTAGAGAACATTATAGGTGTATTAGCTTGAACATGAGGCCTTTTAGGGACCCATTTACAAATGATTCTGTTCGTGCTCATGGGCCTTGGTGTGTTCGTGAGTGTTGAAAACGAGTGGATGCCGGTTGTGCGAATGAATGGTTTACGCTGTATAGGTTGTGGCTTCGGCGTAGCTATTTGCGCCCGCAAGCAAGCCTTAGGCACCCAAATTTGTCTTGATTGTGGGCTAGCCTTCATCGACTTCTTGGGCACCCAAATAGGTTTCACGTTAGCAGAAGAATTTCCGAAAGACTTCTTATTAGTGTCGTGTTGTTGGTTACTAATAAGAGGCTTTGCTCGTGTGGTTGGCTTGAGTGCAACCGGGTGTTCGCCTTTTCGCACCCACACTTGTTTCACTTGCTGGGACATTTTGCTGCGCAGGTACTTTGGATCCCCGACATAGGTAGTACTCTGCTTCTTCGGCCTTTGATCCACCTTGGGTTGTTGCCTTCTTCTGGCCTTTGGAAAAGAAGGGAGTTCCTTTGCATCCCTGACTCCTTTTTTGCGAATATCATTCCTCTGCAACACATAGTTTTGGACAAGAACAGCATGGTCAACTTCATGTGCACCCCTGGAAGGACCAGGAGTCTGTGCCTTTCCTAGTTCCTTGAGTGCTCCATTGTCTAATTCAACTGTAACTCGACTATGATTGACCCATACCTGAAGAAGTCCACTTCTTAGGTTTAAGTTGACTGCTTGGTCATAGATCCAGTCTTGACCCAAGACAAGAGGTTCAGTGAGATCCTCATCCTGACACACCAGTACTTTAACTGTCATTGCCTCATCATGAATGTAGAGGGGAAGTTCCACCTCGCCCATGCAAGGGGTTTCCACTCCTCCCAATCCTATAAGATATGCTTCCACAGGATTGACAGTCAACTGTAATTCTTGGCAGTAAGACACTCTAACAGCACTAGTGGCGGCACCTGAGTCAATCAAGGCTCTTACGGTCCTTGCACTCTTTTTTTGTCCTATGTCTAGGGTTACGAAAGGACGTCTATCAATTATCCTATGCGAGCTTGTTCCTGCGACTTCACACATGGCCATAGGAAATCCTTGATCTACGTAGTCATTCGCTCTAGGCTGATCTCTACCTTGCCTTCGTAATTTCATCCTTCTGATGCGTTCTAAAGCTTCTGCTTGAGCTTCTTCTCGAACTCGCTTTTCTTCCTCTTTGCGTTTCTTAGCAGTGTTGAGTCGGCTAAGCATTTCCTCTGTGAGGGGTTCCTGATACAACTTGACTCTGCAACCGCTGATATAGTTAGGGAGAACATCACCCTCTAATGTGGCCAATTGTACTGCTCCACTCGTGGAGATCCTATTGATGATCATTGGTCCGTAGCCTCTCTTTTCTAGCTTCCTCGCGTGTTGTTTCAATGTATAGACTAAGACTAGATCTCCTGCTTTCAAGCCTTTATCCTTCACATGGGCATCGAAATATGCCTTCTGTCTCTTCTTGGCTGCATATATTCCTGCAGCTGCTCTCAGTCTTGTTTCCCCTAATCGTTCAAGGTCAAAGATCCTAGAGGAGAGCTCATGACCTGTCCATTCGTGCTCTTGTGCTACTCTCAATGTAGGGATCAAGAAGTCCAAGGGTAACACAGCGTTTTGGCCGAATACCATCTGAAAGGGGGTGGCTTGGAGTACCGTTTTGTAGGCAACTCGGTATGCCCAAACAGCATGGTGTAGCTGTTTGTCCCAATCAGAGCGTTTAGTGTTCACTAATTTCGTCAGTACATTGCATAAGATCTTATTAGTGCTCTCAGCTTGCCCATTAGCTTGAGGGTGATAAGGGGCAGACTTCTTGTGTATTACCAAGAATTCTTGGAGTAGATTTTCAATCACTTCGTTCAAGAAATGAGTGCCTCTATCACTTACAAGCTCTATACGTAGTCCATATCTCGTGAATACATTCTCAAACAAGAATTTGGCAGTTGTTTGAGCATCGTTCTTGGTCGTAGCCTTTACCTCTACCCACTTGGTGAGATAATCTGTTGCAACAATGATGTATTCCGCATGAGAACCTTTAGCTGGGGGATTAATAGGACCTACGAAGTCTATTCCCGACTTAGAGAATGCACGTCCACCCATCATAGGTTTCAGTGGCATCTCATCTTTGCGTATAGGATACTGAGTCCTCTGACAGACATCACAACGTTTCACATAGGTATGTGCATCCATGTGAAGGGTAGGCCACCAAAAGCCCGCAAATAGGACTGCCTTGATCACCCGATCCGGTCCAAAGTGTCCTCCTGCTACACCTTGGTGAGCAGTTTCCAAGATCTTCAGATATTCACTTTCGTGGACACATAGTCTCAGGTAACCATCTTTACCACGCTTATATAGATTATCACCAATGAGTGAGTAATCCAGGGCTTCTTGTTCTAAACTCCTTTTCCTAGCCAGAGTCATGTCTGGAGGGAATGTGTTTGTCCTCAAGAATAATACTAGGGGTTCACTCCAATCTGGCACAATGGATACTTGATAAAGAGTGGCATGTTCCACTGGTGGTTTAGTGCAACAGATTGGGCATTCCTTGCACAACTTTTGGACATCCGCTTCCATAGTTGGCCAATGCACTCCGAATCTCTTTAGAGTCTGTAAAGTTCGTTGCTTTGAATGGTGTTGCTCTAACGCACCTATATGTGCTAATTGCAACCATTTAGCGTACTCATCCTCTTCTACGCAACAAGCCAAGATCCCTTGATCTGTGTGCTTGTACATGCTTCCTGTCATGATGTGGTACTTTTGGGCTTTTACAACCTCTCTATTCCGTGTGTTTACCACTGGATGGTTAGGTCCGTATGTCAATACTGGTACCAATGGCTTGGCCCAATGTGGTACAACTTCCAAATTAAACAAGTAAGCATCAGGAAGGTCATCTGACACTCATTGTGGGGCTTCTCTCGATGTGAGCCTAGAGAGGTGATCTGCTCTCAAATGAGTCCTCCCTTTTCTTACCACAACCTCAAAGTCATATTCCATGAGCAAGAGAAACCATCTCACTAACCTTCCTGTATTGCATGGCTTGTTTACGAGATATAGCAAAGCCTGATGATCAGTAAAAAATTTAAACTTATTTGCAAGCAAATAGTGTCTAAACTTCTTAACTGCATATACCATGCCTAATCCTTCTCGCTCTGTAGTGGTGTAATTCCGTTCAGCCGCATTCAATTGTCTACTGGCATAGGCAATTGGAAGATCCATATTACCTTCACCAGTAGGTTGTGCAAGGACACATCCAATGGCATAATTGGATGCATCCACATGAACATGGAATGGCTTATTCCAATCTGGTGTGGTCAAGATTGGTGCTGAACATAATCTTCGTTTAAGCTCTTGGAAGGAATTCTCACATTCATCCGTCCACTCAAAGTTTGTCAGAAGTCCGTACATGGGCTTTGCAATGACAGCATACATGTGTATAAATCGTCGATAATAACCACAGTGCCCCATGAAAGCTTGTACTTCTTTGACATTCTTTGGCCTAGGTAGCTCTGCTATGGCTCTCACTTTTTCTTCGTCAGTAGATATGCCATTCTTTGACACTATGTGTCCTAGAATCTTGCCTTGCCTGACCATAAAAACGCATTTTTCTGGGTTCAGGCAGACTTGATATTCTCTACATTTGTCAAAGATTTGTCTGAGTTCAGGAATATGGGTTTGTCTAACATTAGAATGAGCACAAAGGTCATCAACATAGACTTCTAAACTCTTCCTCAGGAACTCCTTAAACACATGGCACATCAACCTCTGGAAGGTAGCTGGTGCATTGGTAAGCCCAAATGGCATTACTCTAAAAGCAAAAATGCCCCATTCTGTGGCAAAGGCTGTCTTATGCTGATCCTCTGGAGCTATGGCTACTTGATTGTAGCCCGAAAATCCATCAAGGAAGCTATACACTTCCTTGCCTGCCACTCTTTCTAAGAGATGTTCTGTGATGGGAAGTGGATAGTTATCTCGAATTGTGGTTGCATTAACCTTTTTCAAGTTAATGCACACCCGCAGTTTGCCATTCTTCTTGGGCACCACTACGATGGGTGATACCCACTCAGTGTGCTCAATTTCATAGATAAATCCAGCTTCGACTAGTCTATCTATCTCTTCCTTGATTTTAGCAGTGTAATTATCGTTATATGTATAAGGCTTTTGCTTAGAGGGTTTGGCATCTGAGGTCATGGGGATAGTGTGTGAGCATATGTCAGGGTCAACACCTTTCAAGTCCTTGTAACTCCAAGCGAATACATCTCTGTATTCTCTTAGCAAGGCAATCAATTTGTGCTCTTCTTCTTCTATCAGGTCATGGCCTATGTACGTGCATCTCTCCTCTCCTTCTTCTATGGCCACTACTATTTTCTTGGTAGTTTCTTTGTTATCATAGACCTCTCCTGATTGTGCCTCTCATTTGGGCATTCTAATCATGACCCTCCTGTCATCTATCTCATACTTCTTAAAATTTTCTGGGACCTCAAACAAAGATTCTTCCTCTTCTGGTAAGGCTTCTCTCTTCTTTCGTTTCTTTCCTTCTTCCTTCGGGGTCACATGTGTTGCTAATCTTACATTAGTTGTATCCTCTCCATGCCTCTGGGGTTGAAATTCTACTTCATGGAAGTATTCTTCATCTGATGCAAATGGTGGGTCCATAATGATTGACTCTAGATCGGAGTCACTTGCATCCTCAAATGCATCAGGGCTAGGTTCGCATTCTTCTAAAACTGCCTCTCCCATGATTGGCTCTATGGAGAAGACTGAAATGTCATAGCCATCCTCATCACAGTGAGGTGTCCATTGTTCTTCATTGATGGCTACGTCCATGGTTGCTAAAATTTCCGCCCAGCCATGGGGTTCGAATTCCTCGTCTGGGAAAACTACAGGTGCATAGGCTGGGTCTTGAATGGGTCTATGAGTTTCTTTCCCACCTACCTCTCTGGCTTTCTCTCTATTCTCTTCTTCTACTGCTACCTTGCACATCCATAAGTGAGTGTCTTCATGCATCCATGAGGATTCAGACCCTATGGAATGCACCGATTCTGTATCCTCTTTGGCTCTATGGATGGGATTCCATTGGATAGGAGGGACATCTCTATGAGAATAATCCTTGAGATTGACTTTGGTCGTGACGCCTAAGTGTTGCAGGTACAAAGAATTGGTCCCCCAATCCTGCACCACTTGCAACTGTCGCATAAATGGTCTTCCCAAAATCATCTCATAGGCATGATTTTTGTTGAAGTCACATATAGCAAAACTATGTTCAAACTCGACACCACAAGTGGTGAGAGTTATTCCTTCTAGCAATCCTAGGGGTTTCTCTATGTGACCATCGGCCATCTGCAATTTCATCCTCGTTGGCCTGAGTGCCGGCTTGCCCCAACGCTTCCATAAGGAGGTGGTGGCAATAGCAACTCCTGCACCTGAGTCCAAAATTGCCTTGGTGGTGTACTCCTGGTAGGTGATGGGCAGATAGGTGTTCCCTTCTTCACCTTCACACATATCTCCTATCTTATCCAAGGGAATTTCTGGCACTGTCCTATGGGATCCTGCCTGGGAACGGGGTTTTGCTATCTCTGGTACTTGTTTGGCTACATGTTTCCATAATTCAGGTCTAACCTTGAGTAGCTCTTCTAACTTGAGATTACACTGCACGTTAGTGTTCTTCACTACCTCGGTGTTCCTAGGTATGACTGAGTCGTCGTTCCTTACCATGATTGTGGGTGCTCTCATACATGTGGATTTTGCTTCCCATGGGCCTGTGAAGTGGGGTAGCTCTTGTATGGAATTAGACTCAAAGTCCAATCTCTCGTGAGACTGAGCGCTCTCATGTTCCCCGTAAATAGATGGGATGTCTTGTGGGAATTGGTCGTGTGCATCGTCCACAAGTTCAAAAGGAGGGGCGACCTCGCTTTCGTTATCCCATTTGTCTTCTTGAATCTCTCGTAGGAAGTCTGGTGCAAACCGATTCATAGAAGAAGATGTGTCTGGCTCCGTAGAATTAGGCACATAAGCAACCTGGGAAGGAGGGCTTATTCTATCGTTGGCTCTTTCCTCGTTCTCATAGATAGCTGGAGCACAAGCTTCCTGGGGAGGGTTGCTTATTCTATTACTTTTCCGAACAGGCTCATACGCTCCCTGAGAAGGAATGTAGGCAACCTGTGGAGGTACACAAGCTTCCGAGAGAGGCTCTTGTGCCTGTTGGGGGGAAAGATAAGCTTCTTGAGGAGGCACATGGGCTTCCTGAAGAGGCTTGCTTATCCGTTCTCTTGCCCTTTCCTTTCTTTGAGGGGCAGGTTCCTTTTCTGATTGTGCCATTAACCTCTCTATTCGCTCTAGGGAGGTGGAATTGTCTGGTTCCATGGAATTTGGCACATAAGCTTCCGGTGGGGAATGGGTCATGATTTTACTTACATTCTCCCTTCCTTGATTTTTTTCTTCCTTGGCAGCTCTAGCGATTATTCCCTCTAATTTCTCTAGAAGTCCATCCAAGTGTAATTGCGTCCTGGCTGAGCCCGAGTAATTGAAAAGGCGACTGGCTTCAAACATAGTCTGAGCCAATGCGACCATTTTCGCGCACAGTTTGGTTCTTTCTATCTCTAGGTCAGCTCTAGGGTAACACTTGTCATGATCTGTGACATTTGGCCCTTCTTGAATTCTGGCCTGATATGCTTTAAGCATCATGTCTATGTCTTCCGGAATGGGATCAGCTAATACTGATCCTACTCTAGGGGGTGGTGGAATCGTATGACGTGGGTTGGAAGGTGGCGGGTCGGAGGGCGATGGGAGTGGTGGTGATGGGATAGTGTGAGAGGGGGTTTGAGAGGTGATTTCAGTTATCCTAGCTTTGGTTTCTCTTATGCTTTCCTCAAGTTCACTCATCTTTTTAGCCCATTGTCTTTTCATTCTTTCCTGAATATCTTTCCATGCTCTAGTCCTTTTCTTTGTTACGCTCTCGGTTTCACTAACCTCTGAATTCTTATCCTGGTTTACCCCTTGATTCTGCTGCAAGGCTTGAGCGCGAGTGACTACCTGTACGGGAGCAGTGGAGGTGACACTTCCTGTGGAATCTACCACTAACCCAATAACGTTGATTGGAGTGATTTTTGGCATATTATTAGGATTCTTAGGGCAATCTCGTAAGAGATGTTCTTTTCCACAATCTTGGCAAAAACCTTGGATCGTTACTGACTGGGGTTGTGTAGGTGGTGGCAAGGGACAATCACGAATGAGGTGATCTCCTTGGCATCTGTAGCACGGTCCTCTTGGGAATGGAGGTCTTACTTGCCTAGGTTGAGGCCTAGGGTTGGGGTTTGCATACATGACGTTTGTGTAATCTGACTCCCAACTCGGTTCGTTTGTCTCTTCGCTATAATAGGACTCACCATGCTCAGGAGACTGCATGTAGTAGGCCTGGGGGCTATCAACATGTGTAGAATCAAAGCTATGGTCACTCGGGTCACTTTCAGGAAGCAAGGATGTTACAGGGACTATAGCTCTATTCAGGTTCTCTTCTGCAACAGTATACTTTACCGGAATCACATTAGCTGGGGCCGGGGGTTGTTGTGCTAACACAGGTTGAGGCCTTTGTTGGTTTTGGTATTGTGGTTGGTAATTTTGTTGTGGCCTGCCATATGGTTGTGGAGGGTACAGGTTCTGGTATCTTCCTTGCTGCGGGTATGGCTGAGGGTAGGGTTGCCTAACTGCCTGCTTGTTGTATGGGAAATCTTGTGCGGTGTGATTGGTGTATCTTCGTTCTATGGTGCAATATTGGCTATTTGGATTGACCTGGGGTTGAGCCATAATGGGACACACGTTTGCCATGTGGTCGCCACCGCATGTATAGCACCTCTTCGCTGGGGCAAACCTTGGGATTTGTTTGCTAGTTCCACCTAATTTTTGAGCTACTTTTTCGGCAAGTTCCTCAATTGATGTGGACTGCGTGGAAGAGTGACTAGATGCACTATCTGAATCTTTGTAGATTTTGGAAAGCTCTAGTTCTTCTCCTAGGTTATCTTCAATGTCAATGCACATTCGTACACACTCTTCTATAGTCCTAGGGTCTTTCAGATACACATAGGATCTCAATTTCGTACTCAGCAATCCGTCGAGGAATAAGGCTACTTGTTTGGCAGATGTGGGTAGCTCCGAAATAGGGCACCTTTCAAGATATTGTCTAAATCTTCTTCCGGCCAACTTGACAGTCTCTTGGGGGGTCTGTTTGAAGCTCTGAATCAATGAGGAGGTGTTGTGTCTTATGCCGCTCTTAGAGAACTCTACAATGAATGCCTCTAGGAGTTGGTCTATGCTCCTGAACTGCCGCTCATCCAATGGCTGAAACCATGTAAGTGCCGTATTCCTAAGGGCTAGACCGAAGGCATTGTACTGTGTGAATAGATCCTCCACTTGTTCAGCTCTCAAGACTTGCTTGAACTCCGCCACATGATCATAGGGATCTCCTGTGCCGTCAAAGTAATTCTTCATGGACTTAACTAGCTGGGTGGGTCTCAAAGTTCTTGTGTGCTCTCTAGGCCTCGGCAGAGGGAATCCATCTACATTTCTTTGGTTCCTGTGGGCTCTAAGCATCTCAGGTTCTACCCTACTCGTCCCCATCCTCGTTCTTTCTCTGCCTACTGGGTTGGCCAAACTTACTTCTGGTCTATCTCTGCTTCTGTCTCTTTGCGTACCATGAGCTTGGGATGTTCCAGCTCCAGGGTGACCATAGGATACGTTCGATCTTGGTTGGGGGAAAATGAAGTCACCCTTCCAAGTGTAAGCATGCCTATCATTTTCTGTCACCACAAAGATCCTCTCAGAAGTGTGATCTAAGTAGGTCACTCTGCCTGGGCTATCAGGATCCTTAGACTCATAGATCATGATTGTTCCTATATCAGTTGGCTGATTGGATTTATACCTCCAAAAGGCTTCATCAGTTTCTCGATTGAGGAGCAACTCTATGCTCTTGTTGTCTTGGGGTACCCACTCAGGTGTGATAATCCTAGTGAGAACTGATTTACCTCGAGGGGTTCTAGGTTCCGCACCCATGTTCCCTTGTTCCAAGTCACCTAAGTCTGCTTCTGAGATTACATTCCCAAATTCATCCGTCCTATCTGGCTGACTGGTGACTACGTATATGGTTCCTTCTTTATCCAGGTATGCACCGTTTTCAAATTTGACAGCTGGGTGCTCTAGTCCAATGGATTGATCAGGATTTTTAATCTGGACCACAGATCTTCCTAGGCCGTCCTCATAGATGCTAGCACCTAATCGGTTGGTCCTAAGGTATTCCAACTGTGTTTTGTAAGGGCCTTCTACCCTGTACAAGTAAGGCACACCTGAACTTCCCGTAGGTCTGTCCATGCCTTGAGACGTCTCTGACTCACTGGTCTCAGAGCTAGGGTAGTTCGAGTGGTGGCTCAACTGCTGGGCCCAGGACCTAGCAGTGTGGTTGACACTAGCCTCTGAAGATCTAAGGCTTTTTCTCTCTTTTGCTAGGTGTCGTCCTGATCTAAGGTTCATATGCCTAACTGATTAACCCAATGTTTTTCCAGGTACAACCACGTTTCTGAGTCCTTTTGTATCTGTCACTTAGTTCTTTTTATGTTGATTATCGTGTTTATACTCTTGTCTGATATCCCGTCGTCAGGAATACTTGAGTTTAGTTTCGCACTTTAGTTTAGTCGTTTCTTGTTAGGTTCTTTCCCTTTTAGGATTGACGTTCGCACACACACAGGTTATCTCTTAACTTGCACTTGATTTTCTTAGATAGTCTCTGACTTAGCTTGTGCCTTTCGTACCCTGGAATTACTTCTAGCACTATTCGCACTTAGCCTATACTAAGAATTGACAGAGAGTGTTGCGGGTTTTCCAACCTTGAGTTCCTTTCCTTGTGGCGTTGCCCAAATGTGCCCAGGACGCGCGTTCCCAAGCTTGCACTTACTCTTGCCTTGTGTACCTTTTGCTTCTCTCAAAGGACCTGTAAAAGGCCCACTGTCAGCTCAAGACTTAAATTCAAAAGACACACTCAATCACTTTCATTCCTGCAATACTTCACCAATTTACACTATGACCTTTTGGACTCAACTCTAGAGATCCCTGAATTTTTGTTCCCCCTGGGTATGGTCAACTTCAAAATTCCCTAGCAAATATTCTTGATCTTAATTTAACTATAACCAGTCAATGTTTTTGTTGTACTCCCTGTGAGCTTTCCAACAAAACAAAAATCACGGCAAACGGATTTCGTATGAGAAAGTTATGCCGGTTCAGGGTTTTGGGGCTAAAACAGGATTGCGCTCGGTTATCAGGCAAACAGGAATTCTAAAGTTACTTGGGTCGTGTCCTCGTAATGCAATGCTACACCCTTGTGTTTGTCCCACACTTGGCCAAAATTTAGACCACTACTTTTACCTTAAAAATTTGACCTAAATTGCCCTTCTAACGTGTTCGCAAAGTCTGTCGATCGCGATTGACAGGTCAGTCGCGATCGACGTGTCGATCGCGATTGACAGGTCCGTCGTGGCTGCTGTCAGTCGCGATCGACAGGGGTTACGAAAAGTCAATCAGTCATGGTCAAAGGGTCGTTGACTGTGTCGGTCGCGATTGATGAGTCGATCGCGATTGACAGGTCGGTCGCAAGGGTCTGTCAATCGTGGTCAATCAGTCGTTGACTGTGTCGATCGCGATTGACAGAGCCGTCGTGGTCTGTCCGTCGTGGTCAAACAATCGTTGACTGCGTCGGTCGCGATTGACAGAGCCGTCGTGGTCTGTCCGTCGTGGTCAAACAGTCGTTGACTGCGTCGGTCGCGATTGATGAGTCAATCGCGATTGATGACTCGATCGCGATTGACACGTGTCGCGCGTATGATCCGTCAGTCGTGGTCAATCGGTCGTTGACTCTGTCGGTCGCGATTGACAGAGCCGTCGTGGGCTGTCGGTCGCGATTGACGTGTCGATCGCGATTGACAGGTCTGTCCGTCGTGGTTTGTCGATCGCGATTGACAGAGCGATCGCGATTGACAGAAATCTGTGGAATTTCAAAAAACTAAACACATTTTTGGGAAGCTCTAGGCCTGTAGGTCATGGATATGCACTTTGTTTAGCAATTAGAGCAATTTTTCTGTCGGTCGCGATTGACAGAGCTCGGCGACACACAGACAATTACTCAGATTTCCGTACCTGCGCGGAGTGCTGGGGATGATGATGCAGCCTGTACCTGCAAGACAGCTCAGAAAACATGCAAAAACAGCACATGCAAATTCGCTCTCTCGCTCTCTCTCACAAGTGAAATGGGGGAAATGAGGTGGAGGTGGGGATATAGTCAAAAAACTGAAATTTTTGCGATGATGGAGATGGAGGTGGGAGATGGTGATGATGATGATGGAAGTGAAGATGGTAAAGAAAGTAAAAGAAAATCGATGAGAGTGAAGAAAATACCTACAATTCCAACGCGTCAACTCTACGTCTTACCATCACACGCTCGTCCTCAAAGCTCGTTCCCCGGCAACGGCGCCAAAATTTGGTGTAGCTCAGTGATGAGTAGCACCTCCTTTAATGTCAATCCGGGAAGACGTGAGGATGGTATGAAGACCTCGAGCAAGTGGCGGCACAAGTGCGTGAGTGAGAAGCACACAAGCATGCACACACATACACACACACGCGCACACACGGCAAGACAAAGAGAGAGAATCAATGGAGTTCTTTAGATTACTTTCAAAAGCTCTTACAAGTTTGTTTCAATTACAATCTAATCTCAAAAATGAGCTCTCTAGCTCCTTTTATAGTTTTTGACTAGCTTTGGCCCTGTCCAGACCTAGTGTCCGGCCTAGTTAAAAATTAGGTTCCAGGGCTTATTTGGGGGCTCAAACGAGATCTAAAAAATACGAAAATTGGTACGCAACTACTTCTAAGGCTCCTCAAGCTCAAGGACTCCTTGACTTGCACAAAATGGAGCTACAAAAATGTGAAATGATATTTACAATGATTGTTAGTGATAAAAATCACTGTTGTTGTAGGGGTTTCTTCTAGTGATCTGCCATACATATCTTCAAGCTCCCTACTTGCTCTTCCTCCCTGCATGTCCATCTCTTTGATCTGCATTAGTGTCTTGAAAAAATATTGGCCTACTTGCCAGATCTTCTTTGACTGCCCTGTTTGCTTGTGCTGTCCCTTCGCTCTGACTCCCTTCTTTGACTTTCACATCTTGTAAGTCCTGGTGTACCAAGACTACTGCCAACACCATGCTAATAGATTTTTAGAAGCCAAAACTTTTTTGAAGCACATAAACGCTTTAGACTTTGACCTCAGTGGATACACCCATGTATGCATAGAAAAATAATCAATAAAAGTCAGTAAGAAAATGTAGTTCTAAAAAGAAAGTGTTTGCACAAGACCACAAACATCAATGTGAACAAGCTGCAATTTTTTAGTAGCTCAAATAGAACCATCTTTTGGGAAGAAGGAATGTTGCATTTTGCCCAAAACAGAGCTTTCACAAATATGTTTACAAGATGCCTCAAGTTTAGGCAAGGAGGACACCATTTCATATTTCTAAAGGTGTAGAAAACTAGCAAAATTTAGATGAGCAAAGTGTAATAAAGTAAGTGTATGATCCAAGGGCCTCTCCGGTTCAGATAGATCTAAAATCGGACACTGTTTGGTCATCCGTGTGTATGACCAAAGATCTCAAGTTTAGACTTACTAGGTGGTCTTATGCTCTTGTGAACAAGTGATCCACTTAGCTTAGTGATTAAGTCTCAAGGATGTGAAGGAGGAGGTCTTGGTTTCAATCCCCATGGGGGACATGGGGAGAGTATTTTGCCCAAAGAGATCTAGAGCCTTCTAGAAGCATCCAGTTGAGTTAACTCGAGTTGACTGGGACACTTGGCGCACATGCAGTTACATGGCTGACACTTAGATGGTTAGAATCTACCTGCCCAAGAAGGCAGTCCCTTGGAGAGAGCTATATATAGAGGCATTTGGTTGGGACGAGAGTCATCTCTCTAGCACGTGGTGGTCATAATCCTTGTTCTCTTGCATTGGTATTAGAGCTTCCATGGTGACCTTGGAGTGACCTTCATCATGCTTCTCTCCATTAGATTCCTGCATGGATCATCATTGTAGCTTTAGCTTCATCTTGATTATCACGAATTCAGCCTTGAGTGGTGTATGTTGCTCGTGGGTGTGCATCATTATCCTTCCGAACTTCTTTTGGCAGTCTAATGCTCAGAATAAGAGGCAACAATTGTCCTAATGGTAAGGTAATTGGTGCTTTGGACAATAAAATCCCAAGCTATGCTCAGAGGCAGCTCTTCCAGTGGTGTTCTAGATGGCTCAGATAAATCCATTGTTGAAGGTTTCGGCACTTTTGGTATAGGAGATTCTTCTTTTAGACAAGTAACTAGTATTGGATCAGGAAAAACAACGGGTTTAGCATGAGCCGATTTGGTTGCCTTCGCAAATGTCCACTATTGCTCCTTCAAACCTAGCTCAAAGATTTCAGTAGCTGGTTGCACAACCTTTCTAGAGCATGTCTGGATGGTAGAGGTTTGTGCCTCAATAGATGTAATCACAACATATTTGTTGTTGTATTTTGGCAATCCTTCTTTCATTTGTCGTAATCTTGAGTGTCTTTGTAGTGTCTACAGATATGCCCCAATTTTCAATAGAAATGACAATGTGGTTGGAATACACTATTAGTCAAATTGGTAGCACCTTGATTCCAAAGTTGCTGATTGTAATTTCTTGTCCTTTGTGCTCTAGAATTTTTGTAGGAAGAGTAAGTTGTGTTTCACATCTAAGGAGGTACATAATTTGTTGTCGGATCACCAGGCTCTTGTATGACTACATTTACTACTAATCGATTTTGTGTTGTAGCATTGTACAAACACATGTCTATGGAGTGACTCCCCTTTTGGCAAATTGTGTTAAAGCAGAGATTTAAAGCACAATAGACCTTGGTCCACATGGCCTAGACTTTTACACTTTACACAAAAAACATGTTTCGACATATCTTCATTTTTTATTTTACTAGTCTTTACCCATTCAAGATCGGCCACAAATCTACCTACTTTATGCTTCAGTTGCAAAGTCATCTCAATCACTACATCCAATGTCATTCTGCCAATACACCGAATTATCATCACCTGTTGTAATTGTGGGTTAAGCCCATTTATGAACCACTATGTTATTACATCATTTTGCAAATTGGCATTTGGTTGGGGCAACTGTCTAAGAGGAGTGCGGAATATGGTAGCACATTCTTGCACTCCCTAATTAATTTTGTACCAATTGTTCTGTAGGAAATCAAAAATTTCAATAGCATTCTTCTTAAGCCAAAAGCACTACAGAAAAGGGTTATGGACGTCATCATAATGTCGAAAATGATTAAGGTAAAATTGGATCAACCATCATGCGGCTTCATTAATGAGTGTGGATTGGAAAACTATGGATTTGTACTCAGCATCATCTGGATTGTCGAGTACATTATAGTTAATTTTGAACATTCAGACATGTGCATGAGGATCATCTCTTGGAAATCCTCTGAACTTTGCATAAGTTACACTGGCTGGAAATTGCCTTCTTTGTCCTCCTTGTTGTCGGTTCTGTTGACCACCCTGTAAATCTTCCATTGTTTTGGGACTGAAGTATTCACACATGTCCACTACTTTGTTGAAATCAGAGGTAGTGGGTGAAGCTTGATCAGTAACGATAGGTAAATCTTGGAGGAGTTGCAAATCGAGTGGTTGAATAGGTTCTAAATCGTCTGTCTAGGACACCTTCCTACTACTCCAAAATAATGAGAATTGTGCAAGGCACCATTCAGTTGGCGTTCTCCTGCCTTCTCTAGTAATGACTGGCTTTAGGATCGGCTCGTCTATGATTTTCATGATGTCTACCATAACTTAGATGTAGATTCGATTTGTGCAAACTTTTTGTTTTGTATCTTTTCCTTTACAATTGGATCTTTGAGAGTGTCTGTAACATTGTGAGGGGCCAGATGTTTATCCGAGCCCAGACTTTTATTGGACCCCAAACTTTCATCGAACTTCGAGTTACTATCGGACAACTAAATTTCATCGAACATCGTCGAAGACTTCTTTGGCATTTCTTGCAGAACGAAAATGAGGAAATGTTGTAGTGTCACACTTCCACTTGTTGCACTCTTTCCTTTTGAAGTCGTGCCTTTACTATCTTTGCATTATGGGGTCCCCAACATGCTATTTACTCAAATGGGGTGTTTGTCACTTTGTTGCTTCAGTTATATCTCACTAGAGCACATTACCAGCATGTAAGGGATAGGGACCACTCCACAGTAGGATAACTAGTGTTAATCTCACTGTGCTATTGACACTTACAGCTAGGAATAAGGATTACTAAATAGGTTCTTGGTGGTAGCTATACACATAACTATAGAATGTATTACTTTTCCACTACTACTCAACAATTACTATCAACCACACAACAATGTATTCATGTCTTAACACAACTATCTTAATACTTCCACGAATTTTGTCACTTATTACAAGATAAACTTCAGCGAAACCACTTACAATTGTATGATGTATATAGAATCGCTTGCAAACAAAATTCATCACAATATTCACTTTACTTGGCACACTGAAATTCATTAACAAACAACTAATAACTAACATAACAAAAAGGAATAGAATGCACCAAAATTTGGGGAATACGTCTCTACCACCGAGAATCTCTAGGTCGATCAAGTCACCGCAACTCATCGCCTCACTTCTTCTTTCTCGTGGAAAACATGCATTTTTATTAATAGATTCATTTGAAGTGATACAAGGATTCGATAGGGTGTTTCACCAAAAAATAAAAGAATTACGAAATTAAATATTGTCGCACCACACTACCTTACATGATCGACTCCTAGATTCTCCATTATCCTACTTCCTACACACATACTTATGTTGGCTTCAACTTGCAAATATCTTCCCTTTTATTATACCTTTATCTTACTTGCTGTACATTTGTGGAGTAGGTTTACTCCCTCATACTTCTTTTCCTTGTCATAAATATTTATTTCCCTCATATGCACATAAAACTTAACATTTAGGAGCATCCTCAATAATCTTTTGAATCGCATGACTATGCTATAGTTGCAATGCAACGTGTTATGAACCCTTTGCAGTGTGTTGTTAACAACCCGTTCACAACATGTTGCTACAAAATTGGTACAAAATTGTTATTCAAAATTGCTACAAAACATGGTATCATTAACCAAACTACTTCAAGGCCTTTACATAAGCTCTAAAAATGTTAGAGAGTTTCAATGCAACTCACAACCATGTCGATCTATGTCTACACCCTCATCATCTGATGCACTTGATTCAGTCTCATACTGTTGAGAGCTCTCTTCTTCTTCTTCTATATCCACAAGAGCTCTATCTTCATCCACGTACATACCAAATTCTCGAGGATCATGCACAAAGCTTCTTGTTTGCCTATGATTTCCTATACCACATACATCTGGAAGCTTTTGTTTTTTCTCATATTGATGGTTGCTTTCCTCAAGTGACCTATTTTTGTCAAGGAAAAATCATAAACAAGAATATCTACATCATCCATTTTAAGAGTGGATGTGCTTCGAATATTCTTTTTCTTTTTTGAACCTGTTCGTTTAGTATCACACACCATTTCTAAGTTATATTTACCTGTGAATGCATTACTACTTTTAGTGTAATACCAATGCACCATCAAAGCCTCTATTCTTCTCTGATCAATATCTTTACTTATCTCTAAAACCTTTGCAATCCAAAATGTTCTGGTAGCCTCATCACCATCAGCAAGTACTGCAATAAGTGTTCCAACATTTATCTCTATTAAATTTCCTTGCCATCTTGCTTCTGCCTGTTTTGTCATCCTTGGGCCTACATAAATATTTCTTTCTAAAGATGTATAAAACTTTGAAGTCCATCTGCATTACATGCTTGGGCCACATTCACGGATCTTTGTGTACAAAAATCCCATGTGAATGGAACATCAACTGGCCAATGACCTGCAATTGTATACTGTATAATCTCTTCTTGATGATTGAAAAAGTCCTCCCAGCAAGATACATCTTGATCTCCAGCATATTTTTTTGCACGCTCAATATGTCTCTTCTTTTCAATGAGTGCATGCATCCAACTTTTACTTTGATCAACCACATTTCCACATCTTTCTGTATTGTTTTTATCTTCATATGGTGATTGTTCTGCACCATACACTATAGACAAATTAGGCACCTGCAATAAGAATCTACATCCCTCTTTAGGCTCCCACCCAGGAGAAGATGAATACTGCTTTGCAAATAAAAGGGTTATTTCATCAACCCTCCTCATCAAGAATACATGGTTGAAACTAATATTGTGCAATGGAGCCAAAACCTTAGCACTGTTATCAAGGCCCATTGAGCAAAAGTGCTTAAAGTTATAAATCTGTGTGAGGTGTTGAACTTCTCGTTTTGGAGTATATGCTTCTGAAATCAGCTCAGATAAAATCGAAAGAGTAAAAGCATTGTTACGTGCCAACTTATTAGAGAAAGAACTGAACATTTGATCAATGTGATCATGAGTGTGGCCAACTAGAAGGAAATTTACCTTAACCTTCTGAAATACCTGTTTTTCAACAAGCATGCTTAAATATCCAAAGACTGTAGAATTTTTATTCTCTTTTGCAGTATTATCAAGTTGCAAATATAGAGTTGGTGGCAAAAGACCCTTCCATGATTACAAAACACGATGAATGATAGTAACTGTAAGGTTTGGATCATTATGCACATTCGGATATGTGAAAAAAACCTTGGGCATTACAGTTCCATTGTATACCAAAGCACCAAAAAAATGCATTTGCACAAGGACTTCATCTCCAATGTCCTTAGGGATGCGATAAAAATGTGGCAAACAAGTTTTTTTTTAATCCATACCATCGATCAACAAACACATATAACGCTCCGGATTTCTCAGTGCTTTACTTCGATGATGAATTGCATTCTTTCTCTCTAAAGCTCGACTCTCACGATGGTTGTTAAGAAGGTTTTTAAAATTATTCTTTTCCTGTGGTGTTGTAGCTCCCTTTGCCATGTTTTTCAAAGTGGCGCAAACTGAACATTCACCCATTCTAACTTTACGAGGAATAGACAACTCTTCCTTCCATAATCGAGTAAAGTGACGATACAACACATACTTCTCATTTCTATTTTCCATGTCTTCTCTATATATTTGAAATACCTCTCGACGAGTAAAGTTATCTGACAAGTGCAACCTTCCAGTTGTAGGCATAACCTCACAATGCAAGCTAAAATAGTTCATCATCCAATTCATTGCATGACGTCCAACAGATCCTTTGGTCCCAACATGGAACGTATCCAAAATGAGATCCCCATTCATAAGCCCCTATTGAACCCTATGTATTCTAAAATTTCCCACACCCATTGCAATTTTAAATGCAGCCCTACATCGCATCCCTTGACTAAAGAAATATTCAAAAGCAACATGTGTTATTGAAATGTTATCCTCAATCATTTGCATGCGAGAAACAAGGTATATATCCTGCCTTTCACTATCTAAATGGAGGAATTTCTCTCTTAGGTGCTTTAGTTTCTTCATTCCTAAATTGTACAAACATTTCATACCACAACAATGCTTCACAATATCCAATGCAATCTGTCTATCTGAAGTAAGAAATTTAAATCTTTTTTGACTTACTTCACGAGGCCTTCTTTTAAAATGTAGATTGAGCTTGCTTTTCTTTTCCGTTGCTCCACATGCACTTGAGTCAGAACGGAGATCAATGGTTGGATCAGATGGGAGATCAAGAGGTGCATTTGGTTGAGCAGCATTGCACTGTGAATTGGATAACTTAAATGACTCAACAGAAAACATAGAATCATCAGCACGTTCTAAACCATAGGGATCATCACTTATGTGGAAAGGGTCAACTGAGAACAATGAATCCAAAACTGTATCAATATGAGCAGAGGAAGGTGATGCCCAAGCATCCACTGAAAAGATTGAGCTCATCTTCACTCAGTTCAAAGAAGACTGAAGATGAATGATCTTTTTAAATAAGTAGAAATCCGAGATCAAGTGAAGATGTCACATCAAATGTCACATCAAGTAGATATGAAATCAAAAGTTCATTAAAGTACATTAAAGTGCATTAAACATCAAATTACATTAAAGCCTAAAATTAAAGTACTTAATTACTCAGATATACACTAATAAGGGAACCAAAGATTTGATTCACTTTTGAAAGATGAGATACACAGTTGATTTCTAACTAGATATGAGTCATTGAGTCTTAGCATTATGAGTGAATCAAAATATATCCAAGTTGAGTTCCAACTGGATTAGATATTAAAATTGTTTGGAGTAGTGCCATTGAAGACTTTATAAGAAGAAATTTTACCTTTGGTTAAGATTTCAAGGATTAGGTTTTATTGTGGTCTTGGCTAGATCTCAAAGAGGTAGATGAAAGTATATTCAGAAATAATTATGTGTAAAAGAGGTACACGGAAAAGTATATGGAAAAGTATATGTAAGAATTAAGTATATGCTTGTTACAAAAGGTTTTCAAATGAATTTTGAATCTACGATTTTCCTAAACGTTGGATGCTATGAATAACTTCATTTGATTTTCTCTTTTCTGCAAAGACAATGAGTGACGTTTGAAATTACCAAGCTATTTTGTTGAAATTACCAACCCATTTTGTTGAAATTACCAACCCATTTTGTTGAAATTACCAACCTATTTTGTTGAAATTACCCCAAAGTTCTTTGTTGAACGTTTATTCATACATTGATTTTCCTTTTCAACAATGTGTTACAAGATAAATGTGAATATGAATTGAAGTTAGAAGGATAACACTATAAAGATGTCATTAATCTCCCATATTCAACACAACTTAGACTTGATTTTTTCCCAAACAAGAGATTCTAAGAAACAATTTATACATGAGATTAGACTTCCTCATGTACATACCATACTCTTGCCATTGAAGTGTGAATTACATGCAAATGTATATAAATAGTTGCAAGGTTCTATAAATATTTCATTAAAGTCGAGGTGAAACAACCTATTTGTGTGAGTGGTATTTCCTGGTTAGATAAGTTGACAGATATAGTTAGCAACTGGATTCATTCAGTTAGATCCAGTTAGTCTCTCGTTCAAGTTACCCAATTGCCTATAAATAGCAGAGGAGGAGACCATTCTCATTTTCAAAATCCATGAGCAAGAGAGAGCAACAGAGCACAGACAGCCATGGAGCATAGAGCTCAGCAAACCAACAAGGCAACTCTCATGGAGAAGAAGAATGTTGGCAAGATTACCAAGAGGTAGACAAAATCATACCACAAAAAAAGATTCCTAAAAGATTCCTTTTGTATGTTTGAGTAAATAGTATGCTTTCTAGGTTTTTATTTTTCTTAGCTCATAAAATATAGATCCCATGAGGGTACAACTTGATGCCAGGCATCGACTTAATGGTGTAAGTCGATGCCAGGCATCGACTTTTAGGTGCAAGTCAATGCCAGGCATCGACTTTGTGTGCAAGTTGATGCCAGACATCGATTTGAGGGTGCAAGTCGATGCCACGCATCGACCTGGAAGGGCGATGCCTGGCATCGAATGTGGCCTGAAAGTTGATGCCACGCATCGACTTTAGGGTGCAAAGTCGATGCGAGGCATCAAATTTTAGGTGCAAGTCGATGCCAGGCATCGACTTTTAGGTGCAAGTCGATGCCAGGCATCGAGTTGAGGGTCCAAGTCAATGCCTGGCATCGACTTGCACCCTCAAGTCGACGCCTGGCATCGACATGCACACAAAGTCGATGCCTGGCATCGACTTGCACCTAAAAGTCAATGCCTGGCATCGACTTGGACCCTTGAAAAACACATTAACGTATGAGCTCATATTTCCAAGCCCCTTCAGGGATGTTGAGTCCAAGAGTGAGAGGCCCTTCAAGAAGCTGAGAGTGACCATGAGCTCTGCTGATCAGCAACGTGATAGAGGCACTGGTCACCAAGCAAAACCAAAGAAAATTATTGCATCCTTATCCTCTGAGAAGGCCAGCAATCCGGTTCGAATGTCCTCTGGTGGATAGAGTAGCATCAAAATTCGTGAGGATGATACAACTAGGAAGGAAAGGTCGAGGGACGTAGAGGTCTTAAGGACAGATCATCCACTCCGGGACATGACAAACCTGGAGTGGTGCCTTCAGTATGTTGAAGAAAAGAATGCAGTCCTTCTTGTGTTCGCAGGGGCGTATGGGAGAGGAAAGATCACGACAACACAGGGTTCTCAGTATGGCCTTGTGTTCAAACTGGATTATGAAGATGAGGATTCTACCTCCTTGTCCGGGTAGAGACATCGAAAGGTTTAAGAAATGTTATATGCAAGATGGATTTCTTGTGCCCAGAGTGTTGTGTTCCAGATGGGCTTGCAGAGATATGCAGGGACTCAGTGAATCTTATCAAGGACTTGATGCCATGGATCCAGAGCAACATCATGCCAACACAACAGAAGATGACAACCCCTATAAAGGCAAGGGGTAAGCAGAGCGTGCAGAAAAAGTTCCAAAAGAAAAAGAAGAGAATTGCTGGTGAGGAGTCTTCTGATTCAAGCTCTAGCTCTGAGGATATAATAGTTGCACCTGGTGGAGAGCTTGCCTCGGGTGTTCTTGGTACTGAGCAGAACAAGATGAGGGAGGACATAGCTAGAAGAAAAGTTGTGAAGAAGGGGAAGTTGTTCCACCTGCCAAACAATATTATCCATAGGCCACCAATAGATCCAGTCATAGGGAGGAGGCCCCTTGAGATCAGGGAGCCACACAATTTGCACGTGCATAATCTTAAGAAGAAAATGAAAATAAATCCTCATGTTACTGTTGTGCCTTTCCTTGTCATGGTGGATCCGAATGAGTGCAGCTCTGTGGAGGAGTTCAATGAGGGTTTGTTTGAGGATTATACATATTATGTGATTGGAGGTTCACACTCTGCAGAGGCCCGCAGACAGCTAGTGAAGGAGCACCCTACCACATTCTTCTTTAGGTATGCAGAGTGCAAGATATATGTTGGTCTTACAACTGAGGAAGCCAAGATTCTTGCTTGGGATCACAACAATGACAATGACTACAGGCAAAAAATGTCCTCCATAGAGAGAATTCGGTTCTTCCACCATGAATATGAAGATTGTCTCGTGAAGGAAGCTGGAATAATACATCCCAATCTACAAAAGCAATGCCTTATTGAGGTTGGAATTGCACTAGATGAGAATAGAAAGTCTGATGCTTTGAGGAACTATGATCCATGGTTTCAACTGGCATTCAAAACAGGTGAGATCTGGGATCTGCAGGATAAAATTTTCACAATGTGGGAGAACAAGCAGGTCAAGGGCCAGAAGCAACGGAAGTCGAGGCCAGACCCATAGGTTGATCTGAAGGGAAAGGGAAGTAAAGTTGACCTCTCAATTGAAGAGGCTTCTGAGGACATGAAGCTGACACCATGGAGGGCCCTTCAAGGAATCAAGGATGATACATTGATTATATCAACTTTGTCAAGGGTAATCTCTAATGAGTTAAGCCTGGAGGAGATGGTGATTGAGCTCAATAAGTATGTATGTTATTCTCAGATCCTTTTTCCCTTCTCCCATGTTTCTGGTCTAACCTAGTCTCTTTTTCATTTTTGTGAAAATAGTCATAAAGTATACATGAAGATTTAGGAGGTGATGATGAAGAGGCTGGGTTGCTTTTCTTGGACAGAAGTCCAAGCAGACTATCCAACCACATCACCCTACAAAGCTTTATCAGAATATTTTATCCTATTTCGTGATTGGGTAGGTTCTCTTTCAGAGATCATGCTTGGTTTGCTATTAGACTAGATGCCTTGATTCACCTAACCAATTTGATGCCAGGCTTTTAGTAGGTATTCGATGCCTGGCATCGACTTACTGCTAAATTCGATGCCTGGCATCGACCTGCTGCCAAAAGTTGATGCCTGGCATTGACCTCGTGGCATAAGTCGATGCCTGGCATCGACTTGGGGGCATAAGTCGATGCGAGGCATGGACTTATGTCCCAAAGTTGATGCCAGGCATCGACTTTCAGTAGAAAGTCGATGCCTGGCATCTACCCACCCACGAAATTGCTGCCATGCATCGATTCCTTATGTTTTGTGTGCTCTATTAAAGAGCTCATTTAATTGTCTTTCCACTTTATTCTGCAGAAACCAAAGAAAAGTAAGTCTGCAGAGCTACTAGATGATTGCCCCCCTGCATTCCTGGCTCACATTTAAAGAGCAAAGCATGAGAAATCTAGACTGAAAGCCAAGGAGATTGATTTTGATGATGAACCTGATTTGAAATGTTTCTCCAATCCCCTAGACCCCCTTAGGCCTGTATATTACAATGTATTCTGTAGTGATGTAAATAACATTTGTTCTGTTGTGCCTAGAAAGCATTTCTCCCTTCTCATAGCAGACATACCCTATGGATTTAGGATGTTGGGATTAGTTAATGACGATGAACCCTTCAAACACCCTCAGATTCGGAAGATGGTCACTGATTTTGCAGAGTTGACTATGTCTCCTCTTGGGAGGATAGTGATTTTCCATAGTAGAGACCAGTCGTTCTCTGTTTCAACTGCTCTGAAGGCAAGATGTCATGTTGTGGAGTGCCTCACATGGTAAGTAATCTTCTTTCTATCTCCATGGCTTTAATGATGCTCTCCGTCACTTATAGTTCTTGTTGGCAGGGTGAAGACAAACATCAATCACACTCCTTTGCATAGGTTTGTGAGATCCACTGAATGCATTACAGTTGGCTATTATGATGAAGTAAGCAAAAGGAGAGTCAGGGAGCATTGCAATGAGAATGGGATCTCAAATGTGCTCATGTTCCCAGCCATTACCAAGAAACTTCGTCATGTAGCTGGGGACAGGACATTGGTTAACCCCTATCAGAAGCCACAAAAGCTCATAATGAGATTGCTTCAACTATTCTGCAATGATGATGATTGGGTCCTAGACCTTTTTTTGGGCGTAATTTCAATTTTAACCATTTTCATTAGTCATAATGTTGATTGACCTCTAAGTGGTTTTTTGCTATTTTCAAGAACGACTCTGGCTTGCTCTTTAAAGATGTTCAAGCACTGCATAGCTGTGGAGAAGGATGATGCTTAAGTGAGCTTCATTAGAATGAGAATCAATGGGCTGAATGAATGCCTAGATGAAGACCAAGAGGTTGGAAGGAAGCACATTGCAGACACAGAGAGATTCCAACCGGCTTCAAGGGAGCCTGTTCCCCCACTTGCAGATGAACCGAGGGACATGGCTGACCTTGAAGAGCCAATATTGGACCAAGAGAGGTAGGAGCTGTGTTCTAATGTTCCAGAGGATCCCATTATGCTTGAGCCTGAGGAAAGCTATGATCAGCTTCTATTGTAGATTCATATTACTCTTGTAAAACACATAAAATGTAAAACATCATTTTAATAGAAATATAATGTCAAGTTCTGCTTCCACTTTGTCTTCAGCTTGACTTATCTTAAGCATTTCTCTGATGAATGTGTGAATGTTTCTTAGAATAATGTTATTGATTATAATCTTCTCTTGGGAATGCTTTTGTGAAATTTATTTCATATTCTGTGAATATGGCCCAGCATTCAATGACGATCTTAACTATACAAAGGGGATGATCTTAATTGCCTTATTAAAATGTTCCGATTTTTGCAACACATGTACTCTGATTTTTGAGTAGCTTTTAATCAGCTATAATCTGTGCTTGTTGAGGTTATAGATGTAATGAAGGAGCTTCCCGAACTCTTACTTGTACCTTCAACACTAATCTCTTCTCAAAGATCATGATGTGGGATTCTTCATCATGCTGAACAATTAGTTTTCATGGCACCAAGTATTTTATTATATCTATCTTGACTATTTGGGATATGGGATCAAGCTTCTAGTCAATATTTACAAGCAAGAACAAGTGATGCTTTCTAGATATTGTAAAATGCCCACTTTATTGCTTGATATCTGGTCTTTAGGTAAAAAGGAATAGAGAACATGTCTTTGTTCTCCTTTGTTGTGACTGAGTGTTTTTAGCTAAATATTATGAGTTTAAATAATCAAATTGTTTGAATTAAAAGGATGTCTTAGATTTTTCTTTTAGGTGTCCATGATGAGATTGAAAAAGTATAATGTCTCAACTAGTGACCTTGTGCACATCAAGTCATATATAATGTTTCACAATATGAATTTTAAATTTGACGTATGCAATTGACAATCAAAAGTGGACTACTCGAGTTGGAGTCAATGATCACTTACACGTAATATGTATTAATTTTACATTTTATTTTTCTTTGTTATTTCAGACTATTGAAGAATGTTCTGTTGATATATTTAGGTAGTGATGTGTGTGAACACTCTAGGACCGCCGGGGCAATTTTTTCCCTCTTTAGGAGGTTTTTTTCCCTCGGCTTGTATATATGCCTATTGCCCTAACCGGCTACTTATCTTTGTACATTCTCTAGTAATACATTCAGTCTTGTGTGTTGTGCTCCAAGCTTCTTCTTCTTCCTTGTGTTGTTCGCGTGCTTCCACAGACATCTAACTCCAACAATTGGTATTAGAGAAGGTCGCCACTTCATCTAGGACGTCGTCGACACTCCTCCGGTTGCAGTTTCAGATTCACATGAAATTTGGCAAGCATACTCAGGACGTTTTAGAGATGCACTATCGTAGCGCTTGTGTAGGCTATTTTGTCTTTTTGTGCCAAAGGTATTTACCTATTTCGATTCGCCAGTATAAGAGTGTCGAAGTCTGCTATAGGTTTAGCAAAACTCATATGGGCAGTCCCGTTCAACTTTTTGAGATACACTCAATTTTCTGCATCAAGGTATTTTAGTCACCGGCCATGGCTGAAAGCCGTGATGTATTCCGTATGTTGGCTGTTGAGGATAAGTTGGATGGTACCAACTACCCATTATGGGCTTATATGATGCGACATGTATTGGTTGCAAAAGGACTGTGGAACATTATGCAGGGTATTGAAAGACGTCCTGTGTTACACCTGCGACTATAGGTACCACAAATACAGGTGTTGAAGCTGACGGAGATGGTGTCGAAGATGATATTCTGCAGACTCCTGTTCATGCTGCTGTTTCTGATACACCTACTACAGAGCAAATTTGTTGGGATGGCAGAGATGCTCAAGCACATCCATTGATAGCTTTATCTGTCAAACGTGCTATTATTCCTCACATTCACTCTTGTAGAACAACAAAGGATGCTTGGGATACACTTACCACATTGTACCAGGCTAGGAATGAGGCTCGTGTTGCTTACCTCCGAAAACAGTTGGAGAGTGAGCACATGAATGAAGGTGATTCTATGGACAGTTTCCTAACAAAGATCAAAGACTTGAAGGAACAGTTGATTTCTGTTGATGAGGTTATACCAAATAGCTTACTTCTGCAGACTGTTCTGAATGGTCTTCCTGATTCATATCAGAGTTTTTCTTCTACTCTTCAGTTGATGATGAAAAGCAATCCAAATGCCTTGTCATTTGAGGAGTTAGTCTCTGTTTTGCTGTAGGAAGATCAGTCCAGGTAGAACAAGTCCATTATGTGTGTTGTAGATCAAGCTTTCCTGGCTAGTCAAAAGGGCAAAGGAAAATGGAGTTCTTCTACTAGTAAGCAGAAATCTGCAAATGCTGCACATTTGAAGAACCAGGATAAAGATGCGAAGAAATCAGAAAAGTAGAAATTTTTTTGTAAGTACTGTAAAGGGAATGATCATATCATAAAGAACTGTCCAAAACTAGCTGCAAAAGAGGCAAAGAAAAAGGAGACTCGAATGGTTGTTGTAGAAGCCTCTACACCAAAAACAGAGTCTGCTAATCTTGTGCAAGAAGAAGAATGGGCATTTACTATTGTTTGCAGTTTTGACCCATCTTCTCATGAGTAGTGCATGTCTGTAGTAGACTCAGATGTTTGGTAGTTTGACAGTGGGGCGACCAAACATATTACCTCGCAGCGCAGTTTCTTCTCTCCACTCGAGCCTGCCCCTTGAGGGAATATTGTTACATGCGCCAACAACTCCTCTTATTCCGTTATGGGAGTTGGTAAGATCATTTTGACTACTACTTATGGTAGTTCTTTCACTTTGTCAAATGCTTTGTTTGTGCCAGGGATCAAGAAGAATCTGTTATCAATTTTTGCATTAGCCAAGATTGGCTTGGTTGTGAAATTTGTTGATGACAGGTGTACACTTTATGATCTATCAAATGGTGATGTTATTATTGCTTCTGGCATTTTATGTCGTGGGCTATATAAGCTCATAGACTATGAAAGATCCGTGAATGATTCGGCATGTGCAGTTCATGGTTCTCAGGCTATGTCAGATGCAATGCTTTGCCATGCACGTTTTGGTCATCTCAATTTTGCTACTTTGCTATGCCTGTAGAAATTTGATATGGTGTCTTGTTTGCCCAAGCTTGAGGCACCTGGAAAACATGTATGTGAAGGCTGTATTTTGGGAAAAATGCAACGTTCCTCCTTTCCAAAAGATGGTTGAGTTCGGGCTACGCAGAAATTGCAGCTTGTACATAATGATGTTTGTGGTCCTATGCAGACACCCTCTTTTGGAAATTACCTTTACTTCGTGACTTTCATTGATGATTTTTCCAGGCATGCATGGGTATATCCATTGAAGGCAAAGTCGGAAGTGTCTTTGTGCTTCAAACAGTTTTTGGTTTTGGCTGAAAATCTGTCAGCATGTAAAATGGGCACCCTCCTTTCTGATCGAGGGGGGGAATATATATCTTCTGATTTTAATGCATTTAGCTGAACGTGGGATAAAACATCAGTGTATAGTGCCGTATACACCTCAACAAAATGGAGTTGATGAATGGAAGAACAGGTCACTCATGGAGATGGAAAGGTGTATGGTCAAGAGTCGGGCTTTACCACATAGTTTTTGGCTTGAGGCTGTCATGTGTGCAGCATATGTACTTAACAGGTGTCCCACTAAAGCGTTGCAGTCTATCACTCAATATGAGGCTTGGCATGATCACAAGCCATCTGTGGCTCATCTACGGGCTTTTGGTTATTTGGCATATGCACTAGTGCCTGAACAACATCGCAGAAAATTGGATGATAAGGCAGTAAAATGTATTCTTGCTGGGTATAGTTCTGAAAGTAAAGGCTATCGTCTGTATCATCCACATACTAAACGCATTCTGGTTAGCCGTGATGTTTTTTTTGTGGAAGATGCTATTAAGCCATTGCTTTCATGTACTAAGGAGACATGTGTTAGCTACAAAGACATGTATCATACTTTGATGCCTCTTTTTACAGGTGGATTGTCTAGTGCTGGTCCTAATGAGGCAACTTCTGAGCCTTTGCAGGTTTTGTATGATGATGCAGATCATTCCATTTCTGATGCAGATTTACATGATGCACTTGTTGATGAGAGAGCTGATATTGAGCAGGCAGAAACTATGCCAAAATGGCTGGTGCACACTTTGCGTGACAACAAATTAGATGCACCTTTGTCATATCATACTCGTTCAGGCTCTCATAGTGCCTCCTTTGCATGAGATTCCTATGCTATGGCTGCATCTAGTCTTTATGATGAGAATGAGCCTCTTTCTTTTGATGAAGCACAAAATTCACAAAATTGGATGGCTGCTATGCAATCAGAATATGATGCTATAATGAAGAATGGTACTTGGTCTTTATGTGACTTGCCTCTGGGCAAGAAAGCCATTGGTACTAAGTGGGTATACAAGCTGAAGTGTAAACCTGATGGTACAGTGGACAGGTATAAGGCTAGGCTTGTTGCAAAGGGTTATGCATAGGAAAGAGGCATTGATTTCAATGAGACCTTTGCACCCACATGTCGTATGACTACTGTTCGGAGCATCTATGCACTTGCAGCCCATCATGGTTGGAATGTACATCAGTTGGACATTAAAATTGCATTTCTCAATGGTGACTTGCATGAAGAAGTGTATGTTTTTCAACCCCGTGATTTTGTGTAGAAAGGGCATGAAAACCACGTGTGTAGGTTAACGAAGGCATTATATGGTTTAAAGCAAGCACCAAGTGCTCGGTATGAGAAGATACATGCCTATCTGATTGCACATGGTTTTGTGAACAGTCCAACTGAGATCACCTTATATGTTAAGGGTGCTAATGATGTGCTCCTGATCATTGTTGTCTATATTGACGACATGATTCTCACTGGTCCTATTGAGAAGCATATTGATGATTTTAAGGCTGATTTGCATGCCTCATTTGAGATTTCTGATTTGGGGCATTTGCATCACTATTTGGGCATTCAGTTTACGCAAGTTGATGGTGGAATGGCTTTGTGTCAAACGAAATATATTGACACATTATTACAATGTTTTGGCCTTGAAAACTGTAAGCCTATTGCCACTCCTATGGAGACAGGTTTACGATTGAGTCTTCATGATGTTGGAGATGCATTTAATGTTGTTCTCTATCAACAGGCTATTAGATGCTTGATTTACTTATGCATTACTCGGCCAGATATTCAGTTTGCTATCTCACACATGAGTAGGTTTATGCATTGCCCAGGAGTCAAACATTGGCAGGTGGTTAAGCACATCTTTCGCTACTTGAGTGGTACTCGACTACTTGGGTTGTTTTATCCCAAGGGGGGATCACTACCGCTAGATTTGCATGCTTTTTCTGACTCTGATTGGGTTGGTTGCTATGACACCCGTGTGTCCACTAGTGGCTTTTGCTTCATGCTTAGTAGCTCATGTATATCTTGGTTGAGCAAGAAGCAGCCTACTGTGGCCACTTCTAGTTGTGAGGCTGAGTATAGGGCAGCTTTCATAGCGAATATTGAGTGTGTGTGGCTTAGACATTTTATGGATGATTTAGGTGTTGGTCAGTCCTCTGCCACCACCATCTTCATTGACAGTCACAGCGCATTGGCAATTGTGAGGAACCCTTTGTTCCATGCTCGCACTAAGCACATTGAGGGGCATTATCATTATCTCAGGGAGAGGTTCTCTACTGGGGAGATCAGCATGGCATATGTGCCCATGCAGGAGAACATTGCAGACCTTTTCACGAAGGCTCTGCCTAGGGAGAAGTTTGAAGCTTTCCGCAAAGCTTTGGGCTTACTTCCTTTCGTGGAGTGATTTCCACATAGCTTGGCACTTCCTTATACATGAGTGCCAACTCCTTGTTCACCGCATCACTCCCAGAGGGGATTTGTTGATATATTTAGTGATGTGTGTGAACACTCTAGGACTGCTAGGGCACTTTTTTCCCTCTTTAGGAGGTTTTTTCCCCCGGCTTGTATATATGCCTATTGCCCTAATGGGCTACTTATCTTTGTACATTCTCTAGTAATACATTCAGTCTTGAGTGTTGTGCTCCAAGCTTCTTCTTCTTCCTTGTGTTGTTCGCGTGCTTCCGCAGACGTCTAACTCCAACATGTTCTCTCTCTCTCTACATATATATATATATATATATATATATATATATATATATATATATATATATATATATATATATATATATATATGTGTGTGTGTGTGTGTGTATGTATGTACATACGTACGTACGTATGTATGTATGTATTTGTATATATATGATACCTAGAATCTAAAAATCCTTTTTAAAAATTCAAAAAAAAATTGCTTCATATGCAACTTTATCGCAACATGGTGCTTGTAACTTCGACCCATTGCTAGCTTGTTAGCAAGACATTGCCTACACCATTGCAATCATGTTGCTAATCACATTGGACTATGCATAGGGTCTTTTTGCATAAAGATTCATTACAAGCACATGGAACCAAATAAAATGGTTTTCTACAAAGTTTGTTTGCAAATTCATCATAAAAACAAATATACTTGTATTCGTTTTTCAAGGTTACTACTTCCAAATGATGTATGCATTGGTAAATATAGCATTTAACAAATTGCAAAAATATAGCATGCCATAATTTCCAACCATTAATACGTATTTTTAAACTCTAGTCTATACACAACACCATAGTATCAAATACATCACATCTTGTTTTAGATTCTTGTACTCAATAGGAACTTCACCATAAGAAAGAATCACTCTTTCTACACTTGCAACTTGCCTTTAGACAAATGCTTCTTTCATACCAAAATTATTAGAGGTAAAGTATAAGATTTTTATACATCCAAACACATGGAATAATCCCATTCATATCCTTATATGAAAACCATGAAGCACCTCTATCACACTTTTCAATATGTAGCCTATCTCTTGATGAAAAATTTTTCCTATTCATTGGGTTCCAACCATTCATCAAAGAAAACATGATGACCTCTTTGCTTTAGGTCATTTGGAATTTATCTAGTTATATGATAATTCTTGACACGGAAGCTTATCATGAACATGAAATGAGTGGTCACAACCACTTGCTCAATCACATAAATTCCAAAACTGTATACCAAACTCATGTGGATTCTTTGGATTATCCACTCTACAAAGATTTATCTTTGATTTACATGGAATTTTCCTCTCATCCATAGTTACATTCATGCCACAATTATAATGCAATTGGAATGTGTGATACAATCCTTTTTCTAAAGGAAACACATTCCATAATTTATAATCATGTGTGAATTTTGTCAGTGGTCATTTAGAAGGATCTCTAATATGTAAAAAAACTTTTATGTATTGAAAGTCTATAAGCCGAATTTTAATCACTTGGAAATCTGCATCATTCTATATATATATATCATCATGCAAGAAACACAAGAATGAATGTCTCTCTATATGATTCCATTTGCAAGTACTCTCGTAATTGCTCAATACATGATCTCTAGTTCCCATTGCATACCAATTAGCCTCGACGTGTGATCATGTCAATCAAATCATGTGGAAATAATGCTAAAAGCATTTTAATTTCTATAAACTCAAGTGAATTTGCCCCAAGTTTGGACCTGTGATGTCCGTAAAAGTAAGCAATGCATTGAAAGTTCCACCTCGTTAAATATCAACTTTATTTCCACTTCTCTATTCTAGCATTGGAATGGTAGAGGACTTTAACCTAGCTTCAACCTTAAGCAATGCATCTTCCACCATATCGCCTTCTCCCATAGGGCATGAACATCATCCAATGCGTTAGTGTTTCACATGAAAGTGGATTCTCCACTTGTTCTAGATATTTTCTTCACACGAATATGAACACAAATCTCATTAGGCAATGCACATTGACATGCTTTTTTAGCTCCCCTTCTTAGACGTTTTTTCCTTGGAAGGCCTTCCACAGTTAAGAAGTTGAATGAGTGTTTACCTCATCATGATTATCATAATTGCATTGCATAGAGAAGTCCATTTCTCCATTGTAAGCATATGCATACATGAAATTAACAATCATGTCCTTATCATGACGCAATGAATGAGCATTTACCTCATCAAAGCATTATTGCATTGCATAGAGAAGTGTATTTCCTCATTATGGGCATGTACATACATGGAATCAACATTCATGTCCTCTTTATAAGGTAATGAATGATTTTGAAAAATGGTATTCATGAAGTACAATGTAATCATTCGCTTCACTGATTTCATCATGAGAAGCTGGTTTTTCATTGGCATTTGAGGAAAAAAGAAGCTTCTTTCTCCTTTTATAACATGCCAAGAAGGAAGCAAGAAGAAAATCTTCCTCATCAAAGAACATAGAATTTTCATTTTTAGCATTGGAATTAGAAACATGGCCATCATGAATACATGCTTGAATAGCATCTTTAGTGCATAGGAAATGTCGAGTAGTCCTACATGGCAACAATCTAGGTTAGATCACCCACAAATGAGCACTTCAAGCTTTTCTTTCTTGTTAGAATATCCAAGAACTGTGAGTGGAAGGGCAAGTTTTGCACACTATTCTCCAAAGTGGGTGGCTAGAAGCAGCAATTTTTGCATTGTTTACTGCCTATTGGCATGCATTTGATGGTACTTCAGCCTGAGAGAAAGAGAAGGCATTGACAGGTAGAATGTTGGGAGATTAGAGACATTAGCACTACGTTTTTCAGCTGCAATGGCAGCTTGTGTTAGAAAGCACCACCACCTCTTCCAAGTTGAAGCACCACCCTCGAAGCCCTAGCTGATAAAAGCTCCATGAGTGATGTGAATTATGAGCCCAAGCTCTCTTCATATAGGCTTGATGCCTTGAGCAAAAGTTTTCAGCAACAAGCAAGTTTCTCAAAAAAATCTTTTTTTTTTCAATAGTGATTTTCCGTAAAAGTTGCACGCCACTTTATTATTGACTTTTCAAAGTTTTTATATCCCATGTGTAAAAAACATACACTCTTGAATATATTAATTAGACATTGCCATGTGTCAAAATTTGCTTTTCACTGAAAAAGTTCTTTTAATTATTAGGCTTTAGCTTTTAATCAATCA
Organism: Ceratopteris richardii; assembly: GCA_020310875.1. NCBI lineage: Eukaryota > Viridiplantae > Streptophyta > Polypodiopsida > Polypodiales > Pteridaceae > Ceratopteris > Ceratopteris richardii. Next base: position 47,519,330 of record CM035423.1, read on the forward strand.
ATAGATGCCAAACACTCGGGTCGATAGCTCTCAGTGAGTATTTCTCAAAAATGGGACCATTTTTTACCATTCCTGAAGACCATTTGTGACTATTAAAGTTTAATGATTTTGACAAGGTCGAGCTCCCTCTTATAAGTTCTCCTCTCCATCTACACAGCCATTTGAAGGATATGTGTTCAATACCTGAGATCACAGCTACACATAAGTGAGCCCACCACAGCCCAATGCCTAGTGTAATTCAATTATTTTTTTTAATCCACGAAATCATCACTCAATTCTTGCATACATGTTTTTCTTGTTCAACTGGCTAATTTTTGTGTCCAAGGTTCAATGTGGAAAATTCAAAGGTCTGATTCCTCAAATGGACAAAGAAAGTATCTTTACAAAGCTCTTCAGCTTTGCTCTACAAAACTATGGT